>QNGE01000249.1:285449-296634 GCA_008508345.1 Paragonimus westermani
CGCGAAATAGCGTCTAACATTACTTGTGCCGATTGAAAGTTGTCAAACAGCAACACCTTGTCGTCAGCATAATCAAGATCCGTCAGTCTTTCACCAGGTAGGAGGTCCACGCCGGCATCTGGTGAGTGCCGGAGACAATCCTCCATTATTTCGTCTATGACGAAATTAAACAAAAATGGTGACAGCGGACAGCCTGAAGAGGATGTAGTGTGTGTGTGTGTGTGCGCACACACACAAGCACTGTTTTTGTTGTGGTCATTGGTTAATCACTTAGGTGGTCTCTACTAGTGTCAAACGTCTACCTAAAAGCAACACTCACGGACGGAAGCACCTTTCTGGTTGTGATGATTTTTTGACATTAGTTCGATCATACATATTACGACCTGGATAGTGTAAGTGATCTTCATTTGCGAAGTTAGAATTATTTTAAATAGTGACATTGGACAACGTTCTAAAAATTAGAACACGATAGGGTGCATTGTGCACTACTTATATCTGAAGCGTTTCCGTTGTATGTCAATAGTTAGTGAAATCTGTCACTGTGGTGTTTGCTCAAATACCATTGTTTATTTCCTGATCTACCCTATGTAGAGCGTGAACGTTGTAATGTAATGCATTTTGAACAACATTCACAATCGATTGTAGCTTTCGGACTTCCACTCAATTTTCAGTCAGCCTCTTTCAAAACAGGCATTAGGTTTAAGTTCCGCACTTGTTAGAGCTCGTCACTAGTACATGTCCTTGCTACAAGTGGGATTCAAACTTCGGCTAATCCTTCATGAAACAGTCGTCATTGAGTCCGCGTCAAGCACAACTGAATCATCATGCACACAGTCGTAAGTTGACCATATTAATCTGCGTGTGTTGGGTGTGAACGTTGACTGTTTCGTTCGTTTTTTTGTCTGCCATGTCTTCCTTCCGTCGCTGTGCAAGTGAGTTTCATCGCTGTTGGTAGGATTCAGCGAAGGGAACTCGGGAATCACATCACACAGTGCATTATTTCTCACTTCCGGTTTAAAATTAAAACTATACTGTACGTCGGTGTTGTCCACTGTGAGCATAGTAACGACAAGGCATTACAGAATTTTGAAGTGCTTTGAACCGATTGAGAATCATACGTGCGGACCGTTGTAGGCAAATCCGTAAATCTTTTTCACTGTCAAGGCCTCACTCCGGAATTGGATCAGATGTACGTGGTTTTCAGGTTCACAGCAGGATTGAGCAGTTTGCAAACTCAGGTATAAGTGCAGCTCGTCTGGTGCAGCCAATGTGCACGTCTGAACAGCGTTGATCACGATGATTTTACACGTGCGGTTTCGTCCTAGGCATGTCTAGGGTGTACTCTAGGGCTTAGCTATCACAGAACACGTTTCCTAGCCTCGACACGTTCCATACAGCATACACTTTGGTGAAACAGGCGAGTTTATCGACTGGGCACCCGCAATGGCGGACATCTTTTACGATCGGATCCGACACGTCCGCAATCCAACATGCTTGAATCGAGCGTGAAGATCACCTAATCTGGAGTGAAGGCTAGGGGACGTGCCAAAACATCACGTGCTACGTCTGGACCAACTGTCCGTGTACCGGTACTGTGGCAGTGTCCGGCACAAATCCCACAACCCCAAGTTACGTTGCATCCGAAAGGTTAGTAGACTATCTTGTTGACTTCCTTATGCCGTTTTGATGGCATTCTAAATGACGACACTGAAATAGCTTTCGGTAAACGAATAACAACTTTATGCTCACAAACGCTGACATTTCTGAATCATGTGTAGTTTTAGCAGTTCAATCAAAAGTGAACCAGATGAGTGTGCTCACTACGGTGCTATTACCAGAAACATTGTCATGACAAGAAAAACACCACAGCTGTGTCCACAGTTGGAATAACAATGCGGAAAGTATAACAAACTAAACTTGGCAATAAACAAGTCCAGATGAGTAACGTTTAAAAATCTGTGTCACAGCCCATTGGTAACTGAACCAAACCGGTTGGACAGTCCAAGTAGTCGGAAAATATAAAAAAGCCATCATGGGGCAGTGAAAACATTAGTTGAACCAAGTACAGATCAAACTGTTAACCCAAGACGTAATTTAAACACATTCCAGCTGAATCGTTTCTGAAAAGTTGTCGAGGTGAGCATACAAATGAGGTGGATTTTTTGCAAACTGTTTGTGATATGCAAATTTAAAGAGGAATATCTGACCTCAATAAATCCGCCTGGAAAGTATCATGTGAATCCACTTACGTTTCGGTAGCAAATGTTGATTTCTGGAATCGTTGTTCACATCCTCGTGTACGGGAGATCGTTTGTTTCATTCACTAAATCAGCACCCTCACCTACTGTGCCTACACCAGTCGTCAGTTTCAAATAACACGATTGCACGGTCAAACCTATATGTTTTTTTGAATTATGTAACTGTAAAAATGGATCAACATCACAACACGTACAACTCGCTAAAGGTGTTTCCTAATACTATCCGTACACGACAAGCAACCGTTACTAGGGTGACTCATTTTTGTACTCTCCAACGGCCATTTCAGTTGCACGCCGTGGTTGTTTTGGTCATTACCTAATTGATCATTATTCGGCTGGACGTTTATTCCGGTCACATATATCCGTCCACGATCTTTTTGCGTAAGACGATTGGTGGTTTCTGTCGCTAGCTCGTGCGAAACAGAGGAATACTGTTTACTGTACGCATTCGGACAGATTGCTACCCAACAGTGTCATGTATAATCTATTTCACTTCAGTGAAAAAGAGGAGATTGGATTATTGTGTTTATTCGGACTGATCACACAGCATGTCCGATTGTGTGGACTGGGCGGTATCGTAATATCACCCGCGAAGTTACATTCTGACGTAGGTTTTCTGTGTCGAGCAATATTCATTGGTGCTAAGTCTGAGCCCTTCGCTAATCCTAAGAGTAGTTCACGGGTTGAACGTGTCGGTCTCTAACTTTAAGACAGATGGGACACGCAGACGTACATATACAGCACAGAAACGCCAAAAGTTTCCAGGACAACGTCTATACGTCAAGCATTACGACAAGGATGGATAGCTGGATTGGTCTGTTTACGGTGTGGTTACCTCTGACCGATTACAATACATTCGGATCGTCTCAGATTCGCCCTGGTTGTCTTATTTGGGCTTCCAAGCGTAAACACGATTTCTTCTCAGTGGTCGAATGATGCAAATTACCAATGTATTCAATTATACAAACCAGCATGATAAGTGGTCGAATGGAAGAGGCTTTCAGGGACAGCAATACGGTAGTGGACGTCTGAAGATGCAGAACGTAAAAGAGAAGAAGGAAGGCTAGCGCCAGGCGGTGGCTGGGTATATCAAATCATTTTACGGCAAATCCTACGGCATGCCGATTCTGATTTCCCATGGAAGGTTTGCATGAAAAGCAGGCATGTGGCAAAGTGTGTGCCAGACATCCGTATCAAGTTATATGAGTAAATGATCAGAATTGGATTAGAATGAGACGTGCTACGTTGTGTCAATCTGCTTTAGCAATGGAACATGCTGGTCTGGATCGACGGGATGAGTTTGAATCCCGATTTCAGCCAGCTGCGATACTACCTATGACGTTATCAAACTGCTGGCAGGTGTCACTGGGACATCCAGAAGAAGTGAGTGAGGAGACTTTAGCCGTCTTTTGTGCATCAGTCGATATGACGCGCTGACGGAATCATTGTTTAACCGCCTACTATCAGCGTACGTCTCGTCAACGGAGAAACCAGAGTAAAAAGTTTGTGAAAATTTATAAGGCTTTCACGAGCTGTGATGAGGCGACTGAACTAAAGTATTCTGGGAGTTTGAAATTGGCAACCAGCAACGGCGAGACACCACTGAAAGACACTACCGGTGCTACATCGAAATCCGCGTGGTTTAATTTGGAAATCGGTCATATCTGGTAGCAGTTTTCATATCTAGTAAGACTTTTTAGCCAGTGCCTTCTGAAAAGAGGTATGAGACTCGAGTTCCGCTCTTGTTAGAGCCCATCACTAGTGTATATCCATGTCACCACCGGAGGTGGAACATCAACCATGTTTTCATGAGGCAACCATCTTGGCATCTGTGTCACTGACCTCACATTAGGGACAAACGAATGATCTTATCTGAAGGTTCAACTATTTTCAGTTGCGAGTATTGATCAGACTGATCAACCCACGTGATAGGAGACAGAATGATCACTGGTGAACTCAAACCGACCACCCCGCGATTAGAACTTACCATCAAGCAGAAATCACGTTGAGCACTGAACCTTTTGACGAATATTTTAATTTGATGAGTAGTCTGGGATTTGGTTTATTTTCAAGTTGACCATCACTCACATTTGAGCCTCGTTCGGAAAGAAGCACCGGACTCGAGTTTTGCTCTCATTAGAGCTCGTCAGTAGTGCATATCCCGGCCACGACCAGGATTTAAACTCCGGCCTTTCCAATCATGAGGCAACCGTGTTAACCACTGCGCCATATACCTCACATTAGGCACGACCGAATGATCAAATGTGAACGCTCAACCACTCTCGCTTGTGAGCAATGATCAGGTTGCCCGATCGTCTCGAGAGGAGACAGAGTAACTGACCTGTTAACTCTAATCGATAACCCCGCGATTAGCACTTCCGAGACACGTCGAGATTATTGAACGCATTGATCACTGCTCACAAGCGGGAGTGGTTGAGCGTTTAGATTCGATAATTCGGTCGTGCCTAATGTGAGGCGAATGGCGCAGTGGTTAACACGGTTGCCTCAAGATTAGAATAGCCGGAGTTCAAATCCTGGCCGTGGCAGGGATATGCACTACTGACGAGCTCTAATGAGAGCGAGACTCGCGTTCAGTGCTTCTTTCCGAAAGAGGCTGGCTGGAAAGTCTATCTGAATGCGAACGCTGCGATCAAATGTGAGTGATAGTTAACTTGAAAATAAACCAAATCCCTGACAGGCAGTTGGGACTTTGGTTGATATAAATTGATTACTAATCGCCGAATGAGAAAGCTGCAGTGCTGGATTTCATCGGATAAGTTATCTGGAGTGCATATCATTTGCGCTCTGCTTGTTAAGCAACTTATACTTCAACGGAACAAAGCTGAAAAAGTGTATGAATTGGCCAGTCCATGTTTTTTCCTATGAACTGACCTTGGAAGTGATACATCAGTTCTACGTAGCATAGTGACATCTAGAAACGACAGTAGGTTGTTCATCTCTAATTCAACAGTGAATGCGATGCTGACGTGCGCACGAGTGAAATCAGCTAGTTTATCGGTCAAAATATATAGTTTGTGTAGCGTCTAACAGACAACAATGATCAAGGACGTGACGTAGTTCATTAGTCTTCAGTTTGGCCATGAATATGTCTGCGAACAACGGGCCTAACGGAGAGCCCACTGCCAAGCAATCACATTGCCTATAGTGGTTTTCACAGAACTGAACGTTTGAAGTGCAGAATAATCATAGCTCTTTTAATTTCGCGATGGGAGTGCCGACGTTGAGTTGTCTGTTCCCAACGTAAGCGCCCAAGTAATCAATAGTTTCTTTTAACGGCACACTTGTGAATAACGAGGTTTAATCTAAGAAAGCCATTTTGTGATTCTTCATATTCAATGAATCAACCGTGTCGACGAAATCAGAAGTATCTTTTAAACTGAATCGAGTCAGTTGCTATTTCATTGGTCCCAGTAGCTCCAGCAGCCACTGAGCTAGGGCACGTTATGGAGAATCGTACAAGTCAAGAGCTTTAGGGAGAATATAGAGGCGTGGAATGAACGTTCCTGATGCGCCCAGAGGTGTGTGCGTCAATCACATTTGATTGTTTCATGTCACGAAGTAATTTGGATAGTTTCTTCTCTATGGTTATTGTCTCATCTTTATCGTTTTCCGTCTTAGTAAACTTTGATCTGTCGGACAATATAGATGACTTTTTTTAACATAATCGGTTTTACCTAACAGTAGAACGTCCGTAATAGTTTGTAGCTCTTTTTTGGCGACTGAATATTCCCGCTTTAATAAACTGCAGTTCGATACCTTGCTATTCACTTATTCATAGCGTGTATTCACCAGAGTAAGCGTCTTTCTCCATCTTAACTACTGGTCATGGGGTGAGGGGTGGCACCGAACTAAGTTCATATTACGTTCCTACTCCGTAACTGTGGTAAAATTAAAACATTCATGGTCATCATGGCCGAGGTCAGTCGAACAATGCCAGTTGCGTTATTGGGTCACTGTGACGTCATTTTTTGGACCGAAAATCGTTTGGCGACAAATAACGGAGATGCTCATCACATGGTGTCGGTTACACGGAATGAACGGCGGTGGCTCAGTGAGTCAGAAACGTTAGTTACTATGACCACCATACGAAAAGTATCTCAATGGATCTGTACTCAACGGGGTAGCCGTATAACCGAGTACGTCAAGCAAATTTGACCTAGGTTATGTGTTTATCCCTGAATATCATTATTGTATATCGCTCGAATAACCCGTATCACTTTCTCGGTCAAAGTAGCCAATACGAAGTAAGTCAACTAAGAGCGGCTTCCCTTTTGCGTAAATTGGGCCAACCACTTTCTTGCGATCTCTTCCAAGATTCTAACGTGGAAATTCTAATGCACCAGAAACAATGACCTCAGCATGTAATGGAAAATCTTGAGCCACATAAAGGAAACAGATATGTAAAATTGAATAATGCGCGTGCGTTAGAGTGAAACCAGACGAGAGCGCGAACGATATCCTTTTTCGTGCCAAGTCTGTGCCAGCTGACGGATGGTGACTGAGCAGTCGTTTTGCTCACGAATGTGCATGTGGCTGTAAACAGTCGGGAGACAAATGTGTATAGGGAACTGTAGTTAGTATTCCGTGTCCATGTGGCTGCAGCTAGCCCAAACGAGTAACTCGTGTCCATCCGATAATCTCGACCGGTCATGCGACCGACAAGCCAGTTGCAACAACAAGGGTGTAATTCGTGGCTATCAGTTAAAGAGGGTCACAATCCGCCACACATGCCCACAAAATTGGGCTTTCATACAGGTTACAACTAAAATTCATTCGTGAATGTGCCTATGTCGGATCGCACAAGTCTGTTGTAATCTGGTCGGAGCGATGCCCATCAACTCATCGCACCCGGGGGAACGGAGTAACCGTCACAAACAATCCTGCCAGGCGGATCAGCCGGCAAGGCAGAACAACGCTGTTGTATCAAAAGTTGACGTAGATACGCTTTAGTAACCGAAACGTCTGGTCAAGCACCAGGACCATCAAAATGACTATCAATATCGTCATTACCGTATGGGTCCAAGTTGCTTATGCCAGCAACAGTAGACTGGCCAGGCGCCACTAAAGCACCCACATCAAGAATTTAAAAATTTGGCAATCTGAAAGAGAACGCAAGGTAAACAAGATAAATTGGTGGGGGTAAAAATAGTCTCACCATTTCGATATTATCAAATTTGGTGAAACTGAGGGTGAACAAGGAGAAACACACCTGACCGAACAGGACTCAATAACACAGGCAACACATGACTACGTTGTTTATGTCAACAACCATTGTTTGTTCAAGCTCTTCAGAACGTCTCAATCACATAAGCCTAAGGTGACAGGATTAGTTGCAAAATGTCGAGCGGTACTACAGTTTATTCCTGAGATCAACAGTCCCAATGTGCATTTTGTGCATTATGCAATGTTGGTGCAAGCCTCAGCAGAACCGTTCGGTATGCTGTTCAACAGAAACCCATCCGTGAGACATACCCAGTAACCGAAAGTCAATTGTAGGCATAAACAGGCGTGCTGAGTGATTTTTCAACGGATAGCTACATAGCAGACGTTGTGATCGCAAAATACATGGGTAGTACAGACTTGGTCCTGAACCGCCATCGAGAGACCTTCAATAAACTGTTCCGCCAGTAATTACCGTGGTGATTCTTCATTCGATTCTTGTAGTGTACTGTCCAATAATCTTTGCACAGTGGTAGCGAACAAGGGTGAACTCGCTGCTTGTCTAAGCCTGATCGACTTGAACCACTTCCTGACGGTTGGGCTGCCAAACATAGCAACCAGCGACTCCTTCGTAGTGGCCCACTCCACATTCCCAGGGCCTCTTCGCGCTGCGTCAAATAGCTTTCTACGGTCGGTCCTGACTCAGATCACTTCGGCTGCGCCCTCGAAATCCCTCAGGAACACCAGGACGTCTGCATTTTTGAATGGCTGTAGTCAGGGTATCCTAAACTTCACGTCCATCACAACACCAATTGCTGTGACCGAAGAAGAGGTTTGGCCTGCGAAGTCGTTTATTGCATGAAATTCCACAAAGGTTACGTTAAAACACAAGACGACAAACGCGTACACTCATTTGCATGGCTCACGTATATTCACATATATTGAGCAACAGTACACTGTTATTTGTCCTGGTGGCACGTCCCCCAGAGTGCGTACGCACTGTCCCAGTAGTCGCTTCCAGTTTCTCGTCTTTCCGGCGTTGAGACCTGCTCTTTAGTTTCTGACTGTACGCACATGACTACTCACAAACGAAGCCGCCCTTTATACCACTGGAGCAATACATCAGGTAGAAAACGAAAGCAGGATGTAACCAAGCGAATAAATCAAGACTAGAATGCGGAAATTCTCACTATCTATCCAACACAGACGGCAACCATGTGGATCACAATGTTACTCTCTAGAACGAAAGATCGCAACATTACTGCTCAAAATGTGATCTTTCTTTAAGCTGTGCATTTTCGTTTAGATTATGTGCGCGACCACGTGCAGCGCACACTCTAGTGTAGTATTACGAGCACGATGATACGATGTATTCAGTTTAAAAGTGTGCACGCTCATGTAGCCACCACAACCTGATCAACTGACGGTAGAACACAGTTACACAAAATCCGAAAGACTCTCGAACGTTGGTAAAATTGAACTGACTTCACTACTTGATGAATATCGGCTCAATTATACGAAGGCAGCCAACGCATTCAATAGGGGACACTCAACCGAATGCCACATTTCACATATTACAGTTTTGCAATAAACTGAACGGTTGAAAGGAACAGAAAGCCTTTGTGATAATTTCGTACCCAGAGAACTAAAGAACCTGTATTCAAAACTGTCCGGTAGAACTTGAGTTGCCGATACCAATGAACGATATTTCAATGCTGGTCAAACGAAAATGGGTAAATCAATACTTTGGATCTATGCTGTCAGGACTGGGGTGCAAGCTTCTGTCGGTGACGGCTGTCTGGGCCGTGTCACGTGGTATCAACCTCACATCCGCGTCCAAACGCGCCATGAATGTCCGTGCTCCGATCACGTCCATCTGAAGCATTCCAGTTGGCTGGACCGCCTGTGTCTGGACAAGATGAATGAAACAAATGATACATAATGTCCCGCCAGGTGAGGTTATCGTGAGACAGCGACCGTGAGTTGATCGGGAAAGCGTGCCGTTCGACCGGATTCAGTTTTGCACAACCTTGCTTGAGGTGGCATGTACGGGTCATTCAACTTAGATTCCTCTAGCAGCCGTGCTGAAATGACTCGATAGATCGACATGCTGTTGCGTGATGCACCAGCGTCCAACGTGTAATGTTGTGCACTTAATCTTTCGAGTCACTTTCACAGCATCTCATTAGGTACACACGGCAGTCCGAGGGTGTATACAACGAAATTCTATAGGAAGTGTGGAGCAAAACAACAAAATCCGCGTCCCCTCCTCAAATCAGCTCGCACCAGTTACTAGGGCAACCTGGATTGATGAACGAGTCTTTATGCACGCATAGGGGTGACCTCTCTGTTACTGACTACTGCTTCCGCGAACAAGGAGAACCTTCGAGTTTTGTTGCGTAATGAGTTCTGGAGGCTTTCTCCAAGTATAGGGGAAGTCGACATAAATATTTTTCGGACACTCTACAGTTCCAAGATGAGCAATCAATGAACGAAGAGTATGTGTATGCGGTAGTATTCCGGATGATAACGGATATCAAATGGGATGACTAAGAGATCAAATCAGACGGAGCAAGTGGAGACGTTTAGATGATAGTCATTCAGTAATAAACAATGGTACAAGTGTAGAGCTATGATAGGGAATTCATTAAGACAGTACCTTCGCTCGAAACCACTGCTCTGAAGTCGAAATGACAAGTGTCATGCGACCGTTGACACTGATCCCGTATGACTGCAATCGCCACAACCTTCGGACTCTGTGTTCGTCCACACAACGTTCGGTTTAGAAAATGATATCCACTTTCCAAGGGTACTTGAATCAAGTTCTTCGAGGCCTTGACTTTGTGTACATCCACATCGAAGACATTCTCGTTGAGAGTGACAACACCCATGTCACATCTACAAACAGTACTCAACCGCCTTACACAACACATTGTGATACGGAACACTATGAAGCACATTTCCAGGGCGGATTCCACAAGTTTCCCGGAGAATCGATTTGATCACAGTGAGATCAAACCATCAACCGGGGAACTTAATGCTACTAGGTATAAACTACCACCGCATTCCCGAGGGGCTTCAGAGGTATTTTAGTTGCTACTAATTACGACTGTTTTACTCCACGATGAAAAGAACCGGCAAAAACTATCACAGACTTACTAGCAGCCAATTCAAAGCACTTAGTTTCATCACCTGAGGCTCGTTACATCGCTTACAACCAAAGATGTCCTATCCCAAGTGCCTGCATTACCCAATTAAAGGGTAGAGGAACGCCCAACACATTCTGGAAATCGACGTACCCGTTAACAGTCGGTGCTGTATTATGGTAGCGAAAAGGCGTCCAATAAAGCACAATCTTTATTGTCCAAATCGCCAGTCACATGCAACGCGCGCTCTCTCGTTTATGAGTCATAATTCCAACCCGCAGCACCCCCAGGTTTCCGTTCACACGTCGTGTGCACTTCTAACCGGTTTACGTGTGTGGCCGGTGCCTTCTATCGGAGGGTTTTTCGCTTGCCATTCCTCGGCTGTTTGTCCGATTCCGTTGCGCGATGGCTCGTCCGGCTGCTCGTGCTGTCCGCCATCCACCCAGTGTTGGCCTTGACCGTATTCCAACATCGTGTCGAGATGTTCCTCTAAATGTTGGAAAAACCACGCCTCCGATCTGGCCGTCTGTCGTATTTCGCCTGCCCTGCCTCGCCCGTTGGTCCGATCCAGTCGAGCGATGACTCATCCGGTCGCGCACG
>QNGE01000249.1:298880-349719 GCA_008508345.1 Paragonimus westermani
AAGGCGTCCAATAAAGCACAATCTTTATTGTCCAAATCGCCAGTCACATGCAACGCGCGCTCTCTCGTTTATGAGTCATAATTCCAACCCGCAGCACCCCCAGGTTTCCGTTCACACGTCGTGTGCACTTCTAACCGGTTTACGTGTGTGGCCGGTGCCTTCTATCGGAGGGTTTTTCGCTTGCCATTCCTCGGCTGTTTGTCCGATTCTGTTGCGCGATGGCTCGTCCGGCTGCTCGTGCTGTCCGCCATCCACCCAGTGTTGGCCTTGACCGTATTCCAACATCGTTTCGAGATGTTCCTCTAAATGTTGGAAAAACTACGCCTCCGATCTGGCCGTCTGTCATATTTCGCCTGCCCTGCCTCGCCCGTTGGTCCGATCCAGTCGAGCGACGACTCATCCGGTCGCGCACGTTGTCCTTAATCCGATCGCGGCAGGTTTTCGAACGTTGAGGCATTCGGCCGAGCGTTCGAAAACTCGCACCTCCGACCTGACAATCCACCACATTATGACAGGACATGAACAACGAAATATATCAGCATTTTCCTCCACCATTTCCACACAAGCGCGCTACGCTATCTTCGGTCCAGTGATCAGCCCTTTATTTTGCCCCCAAGCACTTTCGATATCTTTTAAAGGGTTGCAACTTTATTACTGCCGATGAAAAATTCCACGTTTCTGCCTACTACTCTCATCTTAGCCACTACTCCTCAGGGGAAACAAGGAATTTGAATTGTATTTCCAAATTCATTACAAGCACTTGTTTCCTCGACAGTTCTGGCGATTTTGTCCTAGACCCCATGTCAGGCCCAGATATCAACCCATTATTTACGAGCGCCGTTGACGTATCATTCCGAAAAACCGTTAGATCAATGACGCGGTAGTCCGACGGCTTCGTGATAATCTGTAGAAACTCAATAAAGCGCAATTTTTCTGTGGATCCCGACAATGGTTCGTATTTTTCTGCAGCCATGTTCTGCATGTGTGCTATGCAATGTGTAGACAAAAAACAGTCATTCCATTCAGGTGTATGGTGTTCTGCAAACAGCAGATTGGGCGAAATTGCATTCAACTGGCTGATTAATGGTGAGGTCATCGAGCGCAATTGATGGGACATTTGCCATCCCCTCTCGAGGCGGTCAGACCGTTAGCCACAAACAAATGTGCCTGATCCTTTGGATGTGGTAATTCAGTCGTGCCTAATCTGAGGTCAATGGCGCAGTGGTCAACACGGTTGCCTCATGAAGGCGTGGTCAGAGTGCAAATCCAGGCCGTTGTAGGGATATGCACTAGTAACGAGCTAAAACAAGAGCGAAGCTCGAGTATAGTGCTTTTTTTCGAAGGAGGTTGACTAAAAGGTCTACGGGAATCCGAAAACTGTGATCAATTGTGAGTGGTGTCCAACCTGTGATTGACGAATGTTGTTTGTGGTGTTGATGAAATCCCTAGTGTGAAACGAACGAGACTGCTCTGTCAGAGAGCAGGGGGTTATTGGCAGCTTTTATTGTAGAAAAATTCCAGTTCTCCACATGGAGACGGGTCCACACCCACTGGACGGTACGAGGCCAGTAATCATGTGGATTTTATAAGGATTTAGGCTTCAACCTGCTTGTCTCTGAATACATGTTTCTATGTACGTCTGCTATAGGAGGCCTGGTATGAACTCAGGGTCGCTTTCTTTGGCTGTGCAACTAATTACACGCAGTGGATGCTTGCGCTTTCTCAAAACAACCATTGCTCCGATTTTCAAGGTTGTTCAGATCAGACCATTGCTAGTGTTACACGAAATGCCCGATGACCTTACACACTTTTCCTTTGGCGCATCTCTGAGTACTGTTGAGTGGGCATGAACCCTTTTCATGTTCTCTCCCTTCTCTTGGCTGCCGCCGCTGGTCTCAGACTAGGCTGGAGGTAACTATTTTTCATTTTTCCAAACATTGCCGGAACTGCATTAATTGCTCCTAAGATCCACCGTGTTCTTTTAATTCGACGTTTGGTGGGACCACAGTTCAACCGCTCTTGAGGAAAGGCGCTTTAAACAGTAAGTGGACGAGGATCAAGTGCATCCTGACCTTCCTACCATAGGCGTTATTTGAAAAGTGCATAGAACCGTCGAGTACCTTAAACAGCCGACGGGGATAAATCGGGACGCTTTTGGAGATTACGGCTACGAACACTTCGTCAAAGAAGTGTAAGCATCCGATGGGCGCAGTGGGCTGCACCGTTGAGGGATGTTAAACCGGATTCATATGAAGCTTTCCACAACAGACATGCACAGAAGGGTGTGGATAGTGCAAGCGAGCGTAATTACATGACTGCAGCGAGACCCTGAGAGAAGTTACAAAGCCGTTATTCACTAGAGAGTGCGTAATAACTGATTACGGTCAGAAAGTTTAGGAGGACGGTGTGTAAAGCTCGTTCACAATCATGTCACGACAGAGAAGTCAGTCTTACGAAAGTTGTGAATCGACAGTACAACTTACTACGTGACAATTCGATCGAGCAAACAAATTAGAGTGGAACAAACCCACTTATTCGGGGAAGAACGACCGTCAAGAAATTAACACGGCCCGAAGCTCGCCGCACTGTAGCCGTACTGACAACCGCTAACGAATGAACACAGCAAAAATCGATTAGCAGTGCACGGCATATGGTAACAAATGGTGAACAATCAAGCTAACCGGGGCGACCGGTTGAGAGTAAGGCCATGAGGAATATAGTTTCCATGCACAGAATTGACCTGCGAGCGATAAAACAAGGGAAAAGAAGACGAGTGTGCAACGTGTGTCGTGCGTTCGAGTGCATATGGGTACCCGTCGGTGTTCTTACTCGCTCAAACAAATATTTAAGCGCATGTGCGACAAGGGTACGAATGATAACCAATACAAACAGTTAATGATAAATAGATAGGGTTGCCGCAATATGTGCTGAAATGAGTAAAAGAACGAGCCGATCGAGTGTTCGTGCCCAAAACTTATTGTTTTTCCCAAACCCACCGAAGCTGACAACCAAAGCCGAATACTTAAAAATATCAGGACAGGTTAGTTAACACACACTTTCAGCTGGACCGTACTCATGAGCATTATGACCTGTACTACCGTTCAGCCTGACAGTAACTCATTAAATGAATGAGTAATAAATAGACGCAGACGCATCATGGAGTAGATGAATGTGCAGACAAAAATTCAAAGTTGTGTTATGAAGACAATCTCCTAGTTACGATCGAAAACGTGTCTAACCACCGGTGTAGATGATCGCGCGCACCCGAAGTTGTCAAGGTCGGAATAATCCGTGACCACGTCTTGGTCTGGTCGTCTTGAAATCCCTTAAAAACGTCAGCAGCGGCAGTGAGTAGTGTACATTGTGCGATCAGCCATACACCGCGCGTCTTTATTAATTCAGTTACTCATCGCGAAGCCAAAGAAAACCCTGAAACACGCCGACGGACGGCCACGCTGATTACACAATTAACCCGTCCAATGCGGTCAGACTGAGCGACAACTGCGGTCGAACATCTAGAACTCATGGACGACTGCCGAAACAATTGACCGTGTTGCTGATCTACAGAGCAAAAGTGAAAGCACGCTATAAACTTCCGATTTGAACGGCAACCAGATGCCTTGAAGTGCCATAGTGTGGTGGATTGCCAGGTCGGGGGTGCGAGTTTTCGAACGCTCGGCCGAATACCTCAACGTGGGGGGAGGTACGTTCGAAAACCTGCCGCGATCGGATTAAGGACAACGTGCGCGACCGGATGAGTCATCGCTCGACTAGATCGGACCAACGGGCGAGGCAGGGCAGGCGAAATACGACAGACGGCCAGATCGGAGGCGTGGTTTTTCCAACATTCAGAGGAACATCTCGACACGATGTTGGGATACGGTCAAGGCCAGCACTGGGTGGATGGCGGACAGCACGAGCAGCCGGACGAGCCAACGCGCAACGGAATCGGACAAACAGCCGAGGAATGGCAAGCGAAAAACCCTCCGATAGAAGGCACCGGTCACGCACGTAAACCGGTTAGAAGTGCACACGACGTGTGAACGGAAACCGGGGGGTGCTGCGGGTTGGAATTGCGACTTATAAACGAGAGAGCGCGCGTTGCATGTGACTAGCGGTTTGGACAATAAAGATTGTGCTTTATTGGACGCCTTCTCGCTACAATAGATGACGAGATCACGATCGCGCCCTGTCTCTGTAATTTACATTCGTACCATGTTGGCAATACTGAGCTGATGAAATGGCACCAGCCGGGTAAATACAGCGCTCAGTAATCTCAAGCGGTCTAAATACAACGAGATGGGGGTAGGGGCTGGCCCAATTTTGTAGCAGTTTACACTTTGATTGTGTGAAGCGAGGCCACATCGTGAGAGTAACAAACACAACTGTACAGTAATTACCTCAATTTCCAAAAATCTGCTCAAAACCGAAAAAACTTGGACTAAGTCTGAAGCCCCAGAAGTAAGCTAAATAGGAGGCTTGCATACTTCGCGACTATTTGGTCATAATGCGGCATCAAGACTTGACAGCACTCACGACCACCTTACTTTGTATTACTGAGCTCCTGCGCGACATCGCACGTACTAGATTGCATCAAAGACAAACCCTTTCCAGAGCCATCGTCAATTCGTACATCTCCCAGACAGATGTAATGACCAAGAGACAAACCCGGTCTGTTTCCTGTACGATGCGTAAAACTATTTCTCAAATCCAAGTTCGTATCATGCATACGATCGTAAGGGTATTTGTCTGCACGCGATCGCATCCGTTTGTTTGCAAATTTGTCGATCTATGCACTTCAGTGGTGCCAAATACACTTCCGACTTGCTCACACGCTCGGATCTCTAACCCTCCTAGCTGTTTTCACGTATCGGTGTTGTGATGGCCCTGCAATAAACGTTCAATTTCCCTCAATCATCTGTATTCCTACTTCGTGTCTGGTATTAGTTGCGTATACCTGGAAGTGTTAATTTAGTGCACTAATACTGGTGAGCCCGTATATTTGGTAATTTTTCGCGTACTTATTTGGTTTCCATGACGTCAATTACTGTCACCTTTTCATTTATTTAATGTTAATCTCCGTTACCGTCGGCATTATGCAAGAACAGATTTTCAGTTCTCCAGACGTTTCCATCAATGCATTTTCCGTCCCGCTCGCGCCTGTTAGGAAGAATAATCGTCGGGGCTGGTTCGTACAGCTAAACGTCAATTCTGTGCTGTGAAGCGTAACCACAGAACTAACGAATTTCCATCACATGGTTGATGCTCTCCCGCTTCACCTCGTAGACGAGGTGGACGACATTGTGGAACTGCCAGACTCACTTAAGGCATACGAGTAGCTGGAAGAGGCCACTATCAAGCGTACTGGTCTTTCTGATCGTCAACGCATCGTGCAGCTGCTTAGCACTACCGAGTTAGGCGACCTTCACAGCTTCTACGCTACATACAACGCCCAGTAAGTTCAGCGCAGCTCGAGGGGCCTTTCTTGAAAGAGACCTGGATCCAGCCTATTGCAGTAGGCCGATACCGCCGATCACATCTGGGAGACATGCGAAACGGATCTTTCAAGTATCCGCACCAACGTCGGTAAGTCTGAACGACCATGTGAACGAACTCACAGGCCAGATGTAGACACTTATTAAACAACGCTCACACTCCTCTATCGTAAGTTCAACCGCGGAACGTTCCGGTTTATTTACAAGGGGGGACGAGTGTCCGCGGGAAGTGTTAACCCTGACCACTGCTGGTACCATCAGAAGTTTGGTGGTCATGTTCGCTTCCGCCACAGTCTTTGTTTCTTCTCCAAAAGGGACAAGGGAAACTAGCCGGCCAGCAAGTCGCGACGACCAAAATTGCTAGCCTCAGAAGTCACGCGTTCTTCGATGGAGACCACGAATCGGAAGTTCGCTACCTCATCGACATTAGTGCAAAGATCAGCGTCCTCCTACCGGATCATTGCGAACAGTTCACGCAGAAGCAGTCAAACTTACGTGCATCGGACAGTACGCCCATAACCAACACGGTTCCAATTAGCCACGTGTACTGCCCAGTCATCACGAATACTCAGGCCTCTCTTGTCGAAAAGTTTCCTGCCGTCTTCAGGTAGCCAACTTCGCTATCGCCACTAACGGGTGAAGCCCGGCACCGCCATGTTACAACTGACCTGATTATGTTTGCAAAGTCCGTCGTTTACCAACAAATAAACTGAAGATAGCGCGCGCTGAGTTCGAGTACATGCTCGAGTTGGGCATCATTTACCCCATCAGCGCAGAAAGAACACATATGTTGCGATATGTTAACATTTCATTTACTCTCATCAGTCGCAAGCGTAAAACATGCAAGTTATACATGGCAGACAATTAGAGACAGACAGGGTATGGACACGCATACAATCACACCACGTATTATGTCATCACCACCACGGCAACCCTATAGATTGCTTCACCCACTTTGTGCACATAGCGCCGGCTGGTGAGCTCTAATCAGCATGTCTTCGCTAAAGGCCAGTAGCTTCGGGTTCTGCTGACGTAACAATATCTTGAAAGGGTTAAGTGGGACCACCTGGTGACCTGTTATCATGAGATGTCTGGCAATCGATGATGCGGGGCTTCGTGTAACCGATTCACCGGTTGCCTATGTAACAGTCACCGCAACTGCACTGATAGACAACGTGAGAGACATAATGGTCGGACAGACTGCGTTCGTGATTGTGTAGAACAAGTCCTTTGGTGGTTTGAACCAGGCGTAATTGGGCAGCGGTAAACGTACGGGATAGGGCACATTTGTTGAGCATAAACCCACCGACCGTTCGGGCTACCATCGTACACGGCTGCACAATTCTTCCTGTCCTCGGCCCAATCAATGAAATAGCAGCTCCAGTGTCAATCAAACGGTACTTCGAAATACCATTGATCTCTAACCTAGCTTAAACTGCTATCTTATCAACCGCTCCTATTACCGGATCCCCCTCCCCAGACAAAAAACAATCGATAAAACGTTTATTAAAGTACGACCTTTTCTTGCCGAGTGGACAAAATCTTCGCCAGTGTCCACGTCTTCTACCTCTGTAACAGATGTCACAACGGCTCTCCTCCTTCGTCACCTTCAAAGCCGCCATTTTCCGATTCAATTTTTCAACCGCGCTTCGAAGGTCATTCGGTTCACTTAGTTTGCGTGCACCCAACTGTGTGACTGTCGCGGAGTTATCTGCTAGTAATTGTCGGGCTGCATCAGCCAGCTGTTCCAGCGTCATCGGATGTGCGATGGGAGCTGCGGCCACGGGATCTTCATCCTTCAATCCTGATCACGAAACCAACTGTTGTGAGCCAAGAATGCGGATTTCACAAGGATTCTTTATCCGGAAAACCAACACATGGGTTATGCCTTTCAACAGGACCACAAACAAAAACACTCCTCTGCGTACGACACTCGCTGCAGAACATCACGGTTACCACGGACGCCAATGCTCAGTTCCTTTATGTAGCAAGAACCATTTCATGAGATGGTGCCCTGTCCGTGGTTATTTCGATGCCAAAAATCATGCTGATGACCCACCACTGAATAGTAGTGATGTGAGTAGTATAGAGCGAGCAATTGTCTTCGCTACATTATCTTATCGCAGCTAGAAAAGAACCCGGACGTGACATTGCAGACGATGGGAGATGAATTGGAAAGAGTACCTAATCCTAGAAACGATACCGGATGGATTGATGACAAGCGCAACAACAACGAAAACATTAGTGGGTGTTGCCAATAATGCAGGAAGCATCCAGTCAACAGATTTCACAGCAAGGCCAGCAAGTGTGTATGCTGACATTTTACTGTACGGTACGACGGTGCGCCTACAAGTGAATACGGCTTCTGACATTTCACTTATCTAAGAGAAAACGTGATTATTTACACAGACCGGCATACGTGCAGATCGGTCATGTGGCACGGAACATCTAGGAAATGCAAATTGCACTTGTGGCGAAGCTGAATTTTGGGTTTCAACTTGACAGTTTACATGTCAGATACCAATGGTATCTATTACACAGTAGGGGAACTTAAGTTTAACTTACTGGGTATAAGCTAGATTGATAAGCCGGGACTATTCGGCGTGCCATTAAATTCAATGTGTAGTCAAGTCTGTTCACTTAACTGTCGGAAAAATCCCATAAGATCATAAGTAACGAGGTGACGAACAATTGCTTTCGATAATCCTTTCTCAAGTCAATACAATTACATAGGTTTAATCAAGGCGTCATAAGAAAAACCGCAAAAACAAAGCGTGATTGTTAACGAATGACATTAGAGGCTACTACTAGACTCCACACAATAATTGGTTAGTCCCAGACCGGACGTTGACTGGGTGTTATGTCACACGGTCATGATCAAATGTTCGTGTGGTTAGACTGAGCATGATCGATCTGTGGTCACGGAAATTGCAAGGACTGAACAAACTTCTTTTGAGAGCACAGGTCAGGGTTGCGTAACCTGATTGCAATCGATTCGGCAGTCGCTAGAAGGCGCTGATGGACTGTTCTTGGTTGAGCGTTGGCCACTCTGTAGATAATCCGGAATGCTTTGTTAACGTCTATGCGATGGTTGGTCTCAGCTAGATGTGCAACAATGGCGCTGGTAATTGATTTACGGCCGCTGGTTCTGATCCAAGCTGGATGATGTTCTCTGATCCCTTTACGTAGACATATTCGTTGGTGCACAGTCAGGAGATGAGTTAGCAACCATCCTTCGGGTTTTTAATGCAGCACATGCTTCATTGCGCTTTACTTCAGAAGAGGAATCTACCAGCGAGTTCCATGTCCTAAATGTCAATTTGACCAGACGTCGAGACGGTACACTGAGTAGGTCGGTATATCGTAAACCTGCATGGACAGATCAGTACACAAACTTCAACACCTTCGTGCCCCTCAAACAGAAACGAAATCTGGCCCAATACCTACCAAACAGAGCAAGAAAAATTTGTTCAGATGACGCAGTGGAGCAGGAACTGAAAATGATTGAAAATCTATTGAGGGAAAACGGTTATCCGGAGCAATTCATTCATTCAAGCATGAAGGTCAAAATCCCGCATGAGGTAATGCCCACTAAGGAAAAGAAGACCGTGTTTATGAAACTCTCGTTTAAAGGGAATGCTGTAGCAGATCGTTTCAACCGGTGCATGTACCGGTCACTTAGACGCACCTTCCTAGCGGCAACCTTAAGAAGTTGGTTCACAACAATGCCGATGTTAAGATTCAGCCTGAAAGACAAGCTATCGATCCACGATCAATCAATGCTCGTGTATTCATTTTCATGCTGCTGTTGTATGGCAGAATATGTTGGTCGTACGACTAGGCGCTTGTAAAAAAGGATCAGAGAACATCATCCAGCTTGGATCAGAACCAGCGGCCGTAAATCAATTACCAGCGCCATTGTTGCACATCTAGCTGAGACCAACCATCGCATAGACGTTAAAGCATTCCGGATTATCTACAGAGTGGCCAACGCTCAACCAAGAACAGTCCATCAGCGCCTTCTAGCGACTGCCGAATCGATTGCAATCAGGTTACGCAACCCTGACCTGTGCTCTCAAAAGAAGTTTGTTCAGTCCTTGCAATTTCCGTGACCACAGATCGATCATGCTCAGTCTAACCACACGAACATTTGATCATGACCGTGTGACATAACACCCAGTCAACGTCCGGTCTGGGACTAACCAATTATTGTGTGGAGTCTAGTAGTAGCCTCTAATGTCATTCGTTAACAATCACGCTTTGTTTTTGCGGTTTTTCTTATGACGCCTTGATTAAACCTATGTAATTGTATTGACTTGAGAAAGGATTATCGAAAGCAATTGTTCGTCACCTCGTTACTTATGTCCATTTATTATATTTATGCCGACCTATCAGAAGCCAGGGTCGTCAGTTGGCGTGGACATAACGGCAAAAATGATTTCACAACTACAGGGACAGTGTCATTACCTTTTTGGCGATAGTCTTGATCGGTGTACACAAGCAAAGGGCTACTTTGTACCTTCGCTCAGGTACAAAGCCAGTTTTTCTCTGAAAGACCGGTTCCATATGCAACCATTGCTTCGCTGGAGAATGAGTTGAACCGGTTGGGAAGAATGGGAACCATCTGTCCATCAAACTATTCGGTTTGGGCTACACTCACAATATTGATGAAAAAAGGGGAATGGGTCCCTAGCGTTATGTGGCGACTTCGCAACTAGTCTAAACGAAGCATTGGGGACTCATCAGTATCCGCTGCCTGCACCTGAGGACCTGTACACAAAGCTAAACGGTGGTAAGATTTTTCCTAAGATTGATTTCTCTGAAACCTATCTGCAAGTAGAAGTCGACACATGCAGCAAGCAGTTTCTATCCATTAACACACATGGCGGACTGTACCAGCTCAACCGCTTACCATTCGGTGTGAAGTGTGCTCTAGCGATCCTTCGGCAAATATTAGCTGGTTTGATGTGTGCAGTGGCTTACTTGAACGACATCGTTATTAGTACTGCCACAGTGGGAAATCATCTGTCGCATCTTGCTTTGGTTTTTAAGCGCACTGAAGAGCATGGTTACCGCGTCAAGTCTAACAGATGCTCCTTCATGGGAAGTATTCAATACATGGGTTTCTTTGTTGATCACAAGGGTCGCAGGCCCGACCCAGAGAAGATAAAAGCTAAAACAGAAATTGATAAATAGATTGGGAATAACACAACGTTATGAGCAAATTGTAATACTCTGCGTTCCAACCACCTCGGGTGATCTTCCTCAGAAATGCTTCCACCAACAGATAAGACTATCCTCCAATTGCTTCTAGGGCCGATAAACTATTACAATAAGTTTGTGCTTCATACACATGATGTTCGTGCACCACTGAACCGGCTACTTACGAAGGATTGCCCATGGTTGTAGTCAGAAGCCTACCAGTATTCGTTCGTACGTATTAAGCAAATTTTGACCTCCAATTTGCTTCTAACCCACTATGACCCAAAAATAGAAATAACTATCGCTGCAGATGCATCACGGTACGACATTGGACCAGTTAGTCTGCACAACTTTCCTAATGGTTCACAAAAGGCAGTCTCACATGTTTCGCCCACACTAAATTTGACTGAGAACTACAGTCAAATAGAAAAAGAACGGCTCGCGCTCATACTTGCAGTTAGCAAATTCCATAAAATGTTGCACGGACAGAAGTTTACGTTATATACACACCACAAACCTCTTCCGTCAATTTTTGGTACAAAAAGGGCATTTCGATTCACACTGCTAATCGATTACAGCGATGGGCTAGGATGTCACTAGGATACAAGTTTGAAATCCGGTTCGAGGGAACATCGAGTTTCGGGCACACAGATGCATTATCTCGTCTCATAGCAAAAGAGACGGTCACAAGGCTTGATGAGGACTCAGTCATTTCATAGATATCAACAAATGGTGAAATTTACAAAGTTTTTCCAGACTCAATCAGTAATCTACCGATAACTGCCAAAATGGTGGTAAGGACAGCGGAGCAGGGTGCTTTGTTACAGCAAGCCATGCACTGCCTCCAGAATGGTTGAATAGGTGACAGACTGAAGCAATTAGTTCACCGTAAGGAACTGCTTACCGTGATCAACGGGTGTTTAATGTTAGCAGAGCGTGTGGTGATTCCAACAGTTTTACAGCAGCGCGTAATGAAGCAGTTACATTCGGGACATCCTGGTATTCATCGCATGAATTCAGTGACTCGCAGTTACGTTTATTGGTCAGGAATCAACGGTCAAGTCGAAAAATCGGTTCGGTCTTCCAGGAACTGCGCGGTGGAAAAAATGCGTTAGATCTGAGCTATACCCATGGCCCACGACTGACAAACTCTGGTCCCGGGTTCATCTTTATTTTACAAGCCCATCGAACGGACTCTTATTTCTTAGAGATCGATGCACACTCAAAGTGACCAGAAGTTTTCCCCACACGAATTGCCACATCATAAACAACCATTTCCCATCCTCGACGTTTATTCTCTCGATTTGATGTTCCGGAAGTTTTAGTGACGAACAATGGACCACAGTTCAGTTCAGTGGAATTCCGAGCATACTGTGTCGGCAACGGCGTTCATCGCATATTCATGTTAGTTTATCACCCACACTAATAATGACCAAGTGGAGAGATTTGTAGATAAATTTAAGAGGGCCTTACAGAAATTGAAAAAAGGTAAGGTAGAGGAAATGACTGATGCTTTAACTGAGGGTCCACCGTTCGAAAGCCAACTCAACGACACTGAAACTGCAGTCCCCGGTTGACGCATTTCTGGGACGACAGTTAGGAATTCCACTTGAAGCTGTAGAACCAAAGATCAATCTAACGGAGAGAAATAGGCTGGTGGGGCCGCAGTTTAACAGACATCATGGGGCACGCCATAGATATTTCCGACCGGGAGATACAGTCTGTGGGGGAAGTTTGACTACCAGGACTAATTTTCAGTCGTAAGGGTAATTTTGTCAACCGAGTAAGGGTTGGAAAATTCATCTGGACTCGTGGTGCCAAGGGCTTGAGACAATAAGCTGATGGTCGTCAGGAATTTCAACGGACCACCAATGAAATACTCAATGACATAGTGTTAGATACACTTTCTTTGACGCTAACATGCCAAACATCTCCAGTCACCTCAGACACTTTGGATCCCTGCAGGTCTGATCGTGTTCGTCAACCAATCAGACGTCTGATTGTCAACCCTAGAAAACATTCTGGATGTGATTAACTCGCTTTTGTTGAAAAGCGAGTTGGTGCGGACGCATTCTATTGCTGCAGATGGTCGATGTACTTTTATCCTATCGCCTGCTTATTTCTCTTACCAGCTGCTGGTGGTCTGGTTAAATTGGATCAACAGGCTTGTTTGGTTGACTATCAGACTGGTCACATTTATGGTCGACATGACATATTCGTTTTGGTCACCTACTGAGATGAAGAAAAACCAGTGTACGCCCTCGATACTCGTGTTATGATTCCGTATTGCCGGTTGGTTAATAACAGACATCAACAAGACCACAGTGATTACACCATTCGGCCTATTCGAACTTCTCCGTCTACTGTTTGGTCGCCGAAACGGCACCCAAACATTTAGACGATTTGTCGACGACGCCACAAGGGGTTTGGACTTCATCCATCCTTATAACGACGACCTCTTGGTGGCAAACTCATCTGAAGAAAAGCATCAAAACCACCTGCGATTGCGCTTCAAACGAATTGCAGCATACAACATCAAAGTCAACGTGGATAAATGCGTCTCCACCTAGTCGGCAGTTGAGTTCTTGAAGCATCATATCGATCAGCACGGCATTCGGCCGCTGACCGACAGGGTACGGGCGATTTACGACTTTCCCCGCTCTACAACGCTCGTTGTTATCCGTCATTTTAACGGCATGGTTTTCTATTACCGCCGATTTATCCACAGCTCCCGCAATTCATGCAACTTTTGGCCGACCTACTCTGTGGCCATACCAACGGCAACGCTGGGTTGTCAGAAGCAGCTGTCAACTCCTTCGATCGCATCAAACAGGCGCTAGCTTCTGCGCCACCACCAGTATAGCCGTAGACGCATGCGACACGGCCCTTGGTACCATGTTCCAGCAGGATATCGATGGGTTTGGGGGACCACTTTCGTTTTTCTTCAGACAGTTACAACCCGCAGAAATTAAGTGCAGCACGTTCGGTCGTGAGTTACTAGGTACCTACTCGGCTGTTCGTCACTTTAGACACGCCGTCAAAGGTCGCCAATTTGTGATTTTCATCGACCACAAACCGTTAGTATAGGCTTTCCGCAATCGGTCCTAGCGCCATTCGCCCCGCGAAGTATGTCACCTGGATTCTATCTCGCAATTCTCTACAGACGTACGATCTGTCTTTGGTAGTGACAACGTTGTAGCTGATGTCTTGTTACGCGTATCAGCACTGGTGGGCCATGACATCATTGACTTATCAGCCAAGATCGACGTACAACGTACAGAGAATGATTTCCATGTGCTTTACCAACAGTCTTCATTGCGCCCCGCGGATCTGTTGCTACCTACAGCACCTGGAACGATTTTATGCGACACTTCCGCTAGACGCCCTCACTCAATCGTGCCTCCAACCTTACGACGTCACGTGTTCGACACCCTATATAGCATTGTCAATCATGGTATCCGGGCCGCGAAAAAAATTGCTTCCGATAGGTACGTCTGGCCCGTGCGGGTCTTCGCACATAGGCATGATCTTGTTTAGCTTGTCAACAAGTTAAGGTTCACCACCACGTGTCAGCCCCGGTTGGTCGGTATCCTTCAATCCTATCGCGACTTTCGCACCTCCACATTGATATTGTAGGTCCTTTGACACCTTCCAATGGTATGGCCTATATCTTGATGATAGTAGACCGTTTCACATGGTGGCCAGAGGCCGTCACCATAACCGACGTCCGCTCGGAGAACGTGATGCGAGTATTCATTAAACGTTGGGTAGCGTCCCGCAGATGATCGGCCACGGTTACAACAGACCGCGTCCCTCAATTCGAAAGCGGTTCCTGTGCGGAAACGTTGGGCGCGCTTGGACGCCATAGTACGCACACTACCGCGTGCCACCTGACTGCAAATGGCACGGTCGAACGCTTTCATCAATAACTAAAAGCAGCCCTCGCCGCCGTCGATGTACTTCGCTGGACAGAAGCCCTACCAATGGTTTTGCTAGGCATCCGCGCGGCCCTCAAGGCAGGCCTCCACGTTTCCAGCGCCGAACTCCTGTACGGCTAACCACTGCGTCTTCCTGATGATTACTTCCCGCCGCTGCAGAAGCGATGCGATGCTTCCTACGGCAAGCAGCTTACTTCGTACAAGCGCTGCCCTCGTGTCACAGACAGACGAGAACAAAGTCGCAAGGTACTTGTTCCCAAAGATCCTCACGGCTGCGCACACGTGTTTATCCGCATGGATGATTCACGACGCCCTCCCGAATGACCCTACGAAGATCCCTTCAACGTACTTCAACATAAGAAGAGGTTCTATATGCTCAAGTGTCAGCGTATTCGGAACACGGACTGTTTGAAACCAGCTAACTTTGAAAAGGCCGAGGAAGCTTCTACTGTTCTTCCGCATTCCATGGTTAGGCCGGCAACTGCCTCTGGAAAGCACGCCCACGCGAATCGCCATCCACAGACGCCACCGTTTCGAGAGCGACGCCAACACCCACTGTAATGTGTCCGGGTCGTGGGGTTGTAGAGACATTCTTGGTTTGCCACGTATTCCAACCATTTTGCTATTTATTTTGACCGTTGACACTATTGACATTGTTTGGTTGCATATCTGGATTTTCTCGTAGGTTCGATCGCCAAAGGTCACAATCACACTTGCACCTTCCGGACGCTAGCTACTGGTCTGTTGCACTTTGCTTCTGTTGTGTTTTGCTTACAGCTCGCTTTCCCGGTCTCTTTGCAATAAACGTCGTTGTCCTATAATCAGTTTTTCTGATTTAATTATTGTGGAGAATAGGCACGATTCTAGACAGAAAAGTACCAGTCCTCTACAGGGTGGACTGACCCAAAACGTCTTCTAGAGCACTAGAGTTTGTAATAACTCGTCCTCTTTAAGCATAAAACGGAGAAAAATAGCAAGTTTGGTAATTCTGAAAAAGGGGTTCATCCTGATTCGTATCCTCGTTTCGCCAGATGATTTTGTCGTTTACCTACGTACCCAAATTTCATGTTTTTTCGTTTTGTCTATGCGCCTACGTCCGGGGTCGGCTGGAATTCGCAACTCGAACACCACTGTGCAACCTGTGTTTTACGCTCCTGGACAGCACCGTGCGAAAATTATATTCCCGACAGCGTGGAAAAAGACACCCGAGTGAGAGCCCGATAGAAACGGTTGGTATTAGCACTTCTCCACCTGCAGCTTCTGGGAAGTGCAGCACCAACTGCAAGCTGGTGCGGTATGAGCTAGCCCACGGTTAAGGTTAGTTGGCCACAGTTAGTCCTCAATTAGATCGAAGGGTTGCGTCCGCAGTACCCTTCTGAAGGGGGACTGTGTAGCGACTTGGAGATAATCCCGGTATGTCTGCAGTACGATGTGTAAAATTCTTCCCAAGGATATATCTGTCGTCTACAGTAGCTAACCCTCAGAATGTCTTAATTTTCTGAGTATTTTGTTGTAAAACTTGACACTTCTACCGAGGCACGTTTGTTTAACCCAGTTGTGTGCCCTACTCCCGTGAGTGCAGAAATCCTTCACTTTCTCCGTTCCGCGCGCTACATGCGAGACACTTTTTGGCTGTACATTTACTTCTCCCTCGGTCGTGGCAAACTATAGAGTACTGCGCTGTTTGTTGCCACTGGGTAGTTCACTGAACACGGAGTGAAACCTTGTGGGAGAGTCCCCACACTGCTTGCTGCATGCGATCGCGCCCGTTTGTTTGCATGTTTGTCGGCCTATGCACACCAGCGGTGCCACATACACTTCTGGCTTGCTCGCACGCTCAGATCCCTAGCCGCTCTAGCTGTTTTCGCGTATCGATGTCGGTTAGCACTGGTTGACCTATTGGGGTTGTCGTATAATACACGCTCGGTCTCTATCAACTGTTTGTATCTCTACATCCTGTATGGTATTCGTTGTGTATACTTGGGAAGCGTGCACGCTCACACACTTGGTTTTGCAGAACCCGCGTAGGTGCCTTCACAATCATCCTAACACTCTAACCGCAGACTGAAGTGCCTACACTCTACAGTGAGGAAGTAAGCTTGAGATAACGGATAGCCCTTGTTTGCCTACCTTTCTGCATGCGGGTATATTAATGGTGCGGTAACCCGGATATCGTCAGGGTAACATACACCAACATGAAAGGGCAACGCGACAGCCTTCAGCCATAATACCAACTGAGCATCGCATAGCATTATTACTCTGCATTGAACTCATTGTAATAACCGACCCGATTCTGGGTCGGGGAAGGCCGATGACATGAAGTTCGCAACAAGTCATTCATAGGTAGATCTCGGCTGGATCAAACCGACCACCGGGATAGAAGTCAAGCGCAAGAGCTACCGATACTGATGACCGTATCCTGAACACATCGTCTGATACTTCGAACACGTTTCTCGATAATTTTCGGCCGGTTCAGTGACTCCTGTTCCGATGAAGCCACGATCCAATGTCCGGATGTTCGCCCAGCCGTAGGTGAGAAACGCTCACAGTGAAGACAAGCAGACGAGGCTACAGCTCAGCAACAAACGCGTCGTGTCAGACATACAGAACGAGAAAATATGTAACTTCCAGTGAAGAACAATAATAGCTCAGGTAGAAAACGCACATAGCGGTTTACTTCTCGTGAAGTACCTAAGACAGCAGTAAACAAACACCAGTGAAGTGGATGGGATGGTAAATGGATCAAATAAGCTAACACAGTTGTGTCCACCAAGACCTGGAGTCGCTAAAGTGGCCAAACTAAATAGCCGAGTCTGGACAGTCAGAACGCAGTTCCTAGATTAGTTCCATCGATTGCATGCAACCGTTAATGGATGTGTGGACAAACAAGGGGGAAATGGGTTCACACCCAGGCGTTGTGAATCGCAACGTGGAATAGAAACCCACGGAAGAGCTGGGGTAAAATCGTCGGAGTAAGAAACATGTATTATGAAATCTTGACAATATGAATAGTTTAAAAATCTTCTTCAGTGGTGAAAGCGTGCGTCTCCTCGCCCCTGGCTCGGGACATCACGCCCGCACGTTGATAGTCTCCGACTCGTTTTTCGAAAAAATTCGTTTTTCCCTCCAGAGATATATTCTCCATAAAATCGAACGGATTGTCGGAACCATAATGCTAAAAGATGAACATGCAACAAGAAGAAGTACCTTTTCTTGACCGAGTTCGACCAAAAGGCGGTCAGCAATAAATTCGATATAACGACACATCAACTTGCAGTTCATTCCAATTAAGCTGACTGGGAGAGCATCTGCGAGAAATCCTTGCTCAATAACAACCGCTTCTTTGATTATTGACAGTACACGATCATTTGGCGGTTTATTAACGATGTGCTTGAAGAGCAGACAGGCGAAATCACAATGCAAACCCTCATCACGGCTTATCAACTCATTACTAAAGGTCAAACCAGGCATCAATCCACGCTTTTTGAGCCAAAATATGGCGGCGAAACTACCGGAGAAGAAGATACCTTCGATAGCAGCAAACGCAACCACTCGTTCAGCAAAAGTAGACCGTGTATCACCGATCCAGTTAAGTGCCCACTGGGCTTTCTTTTCAACACATTCAAGGTTGCTGATGGCGTTGAACAAGAAATCACTGAAAGAAGTGAGGAATTATTGACCAGTTACCGTTCTGTAGGGTCCTTAATGTATGTGTCGATTAACAGGGAATACATCTCAGAGTGTATGTTTTCAACGGCAATCTGCATACCGTAGAAGCAACGCACCTCGGGTATTTGAACTTCCTGGCTAAACCTTTCAACCAAATTCTCCAAAACGATTCCATCACTTGCGGCGAAAAAAGCCAAAACGTAAGATATGAAGTGACGTTCCCCAACCTTGAGACTATCCCAATGGACCAGGTCTTTGGAGAGATCAACTTCCTCAACAGTCCAAAAGGATGCCACGGCTTTTTTATAGAAGTGCCACACATCATGGTACTGGATAGGGAAAAGCACAAAGCGCTGTGGATTAGGCTTGAGGAGAGGCTCAGTTTCAAGTTCCGTTTTCGAGACTGAGTGAGTCTTCTCGTAACTCACCTCCTGTGGTTCATTAACGAGAATAACGGCAAACGTACTTTCTTGGACACTGAGGATATGCTTACATTTTTCTAAGAAATGAAAAAAATGATCAAGATATGAACCAACAATGTAATCGGACAGCTCATTCTCCTTGTTAATTTCAGACAGCATTGCAGGAACGTTGAATATGAAAATGCGGCGTTCAAAACACCAGTCAAGGTCGTGGAACCAGATGGATTCAAAGTATGCAGTACCACCAACGGCAACGCGACTTGAGAGTTGCCTTATTAGCATTTCTACATCTCTTCGTTTTAACCTGAATGCAGCTCTACTTCAGACCACCAATCTCGATGTTAGGGTAGCAGCATAGGCGCCGCAGCTTCATTTGTTGTAAAAGCAACACACGACACCTTTATTGTCTTAGATTAAATCATTCGACATGGTAGTGGTTCGGTCGTTATCTTTGGAAATGGCTTTCAACCACCCCACTGCTCGTTTGAATTTTGAAAGTTGATAGCAGTTCTCGTAGCCATTCGTCATCTTTGACGGATGACGTAATTTTGAACTAAGGATTATCTCACGTTCGACCCCTAACACCCTAGGTTGTGTCTGTGGGAACCTGCTGCTTGTAAGACAAGTGAACCTCTACTCTACTAGCGCGAATTTGGGATTTCACAGGGGACGAAATATAAGTCTATGGATGAAATGAGATTCGCAATTTACAACTAGTCGCAAGTGAATGTGAACGCATCTGTTTAGATTTCACTTTCAAATCCAATTTTTTGATGAAGCCCTAAGCTTACTGACGTCCTGATGATTGACTGGTGTGATCCAGAGGCTGGCTAGTCTGCACTTCCTGTAGGCGCAATGCGTTCAAGTAATTATTTACATCTATGAATATAGGGAAAATGACACACATCCCAGTTACTCGTATGGCACAATCAAAATCGTACTCCAAACTTGTGTTGATTAGGTAAAAGGTTGTTTCAGCGTGTGTCTAGCTGCCTCTCGAGCACACTTACGCTCGATGTCCCCACCAGCTTTACAGGTAATTCATTCCACGAGTTGACTGTCCGTTTGGTGAAAATATGAGACCGAAAAGCGAGTGTGGATTTGTGACCCCTTAAACCTCGGTCCTGTTGAATCACAAACAAGCTGGTTAGAGGAATTGTGACGGCGTTGTGGGCAATTTTGTATAAGAAAATTAGGTTTCTTTTTATCCTCTATTGTTCGAACGAAAATAACTTCAACCATCCTAATCGGTCTTATTGGCTTAGACACTTCATCCATCATACCGTGCATGTGGCGGGTAGTTATGCTTTCTATCAGGATGGCATTTTTCTTTTCAAGGTATGGTGATCAGGTCTAATCGATATAACGTTCGGTATACCTTTGTCGCGTCACGGTACATCGGGAGACGAGGTAAGTTCAATGGTGACTTCAGTACCAAGGTCTCTCGTTTGCTGTTTCGTTGCTAGTCCGGGTATCTGTCCATGCGCGTTCCTTAAATACCTGAGGGTAGAGTGGAAGGCGTTTAAATGAGTGACTCATTAGAACGTTCAGTGGTAAGTCCCACTTCAGTGTCGGTTGTAGATGTTCAAGAGCTCTTCATGAAGGGCGTCCGAGTGCGACGCAATTCCGATTATTTTTTACATCATCTGTGTAAGGGTAACACGAACTGATTGGGTCGACAGCCAAGTCACTTATGTATATCAAAAAAATCAGGGAAGTTAACGTTGAAAATTACGGAGAAGGAGAGACTTCGTCGGATAGTACTCTCCGCACTCTCCCCACACTATCCTCAAGCGAGAAACGTGTGGATACATCTACAGATTGTGGAGATAGATCGTTTTTCCGTAGCTTCCAACCCAGTAGCTTGTAGTTGATGTAATCAAAGGCTTTCTGAAAGTCTATAAAACTCACAAAAGCCTCAAAGGTTGATAGTGTTTAAAAACAGCAGCATATTGATAAGAAATGACGTACACAATAAAGAGCCATACTGAAGAGCTCTGAAAAATTATTGTGCACAGCGGAATCTGTAGATTTTCGCTCGTATTATACTAACCGGTAATTTCCGATGGATGATCAATTAACATTTTGAGGATGAGAAATGTGTTGGCTTCCTTCCAGCCCTTCACCATCACACCTCTATCATGGTTAAGACGAAGATCGGACCACTTTCCAATTAGAACTTTTCTGCAAAAATATCGTCAGACAAATATTCCGGATGCTTTTTCTACACTTTCGGAAAACATTGATTGCACCCTTGAATGTTGTCTCGTTCAGCACAACTGCAGTGCAGCATTCGTTCACTTTTGTCATACTCAATTTTCAATTAATTTTTTGTACAGCCCTTTCACTCGAGTTAGTTCCGTTCCTTTACCTGAAGTGTCACGCGATCAGCAACCTGCACAAAATCTGATTTCATATTATCGAATGCATCTCTTAATCAGTTTGTTTTGCATTTGTTAGTCGGTCGTTTCACTGTTCGTCGTGCTGTTAAAGATGCTTATGTTGACATTTTAGTCGCCGGGACGGGATTTGTTCGCCATCGTGCAACTGACTTGCTAGAAGGTGTCTCCGGAGGCCGTAGTTATACAATCGTCAGTGCCAGATGGGATTCTGACAGATATACAAGACCTCGTCAGCTAACACACAGGTTAATCGTTATTTCAAGGACTGCAGTGCACGAGAGTGGCGAAGATAGCGCAGACAACGGTTATGCCACTTGCTTCCATAGCCTCACTAGCACAAGGAAAATCCCTGATCCAGCAGGGAAGCGCCTACAACCACTACTTGATTAATTGTGCCACATTTAGTGCCACATCCGACGGTGGTCACAAAACGTTCAGGCGAACTGGTTGTTTCAAAGCATGACACAACTGAAATCGAAGCATCAGGATGTAGAATTAAAACCTTGGAATGCTGTTTGGACGAAACGACCTTGAATCGTTCAACAGATCTTCGAATTAGCATACCACACGGGCGATATGTACCACAGTTGTAAACTGACTATCTTTAATATCCTGAACCGTTGGGGCTGTCACATAGCCCCCAAAAACTGTCCACTAACTGGAGTGAGCATTTACGGTTTTTTCTTGTAAAGCCGAATTCCTTTGATGCACCAACAATTTTTCTACCTCTGGCGCCGACTCGCATACTGGACGCTTGTTCGCTTGTTCTTATTCCCTGATCACTTGGCTGGCTATAAAAACGCGAGAGCTGCATTTTGTACTTTGACTTCGGCTTTTCGGCGCCTTGACTTCGGCTTCGGCACTCGGAATTTCGGGCTGAGACAACAAAAGCTGTTTTCGGGAGACCAGTGTTTTACCTTCATGGTCAGCTCTGGGGAATCGGCTCTTCGGTGTAAAACAGTGTGTACCACATCACTGCGTCATAGGAATCTTTCCAGCTCAATTGCATCCACTCTGTCGCTCCGCGATATAAGATGAACATTTCGGCAACCAAACCCAAAGATACGCCAACGTCTCCATCCACACACGTTTAAGGTAATGGGTACTTACCGACCGACTTTAAGGGAAAAAAGTGCCGTCGAAGCAGGTCTATTATTGTTGCATCAATTCTGTAAAGCATACAGAAACTGGGACCACTTTCCTGGTTGGTACCGGGTTGTAAGTTGGCGTTTTTTTTATAAAAAAAGACGAGGTGCCCACGGCTCTTTACTGCTAGTGGTATCCCTACACCCACTTACGAGTAACGCCCGTTACCCCACAATTCAGGCACTGGATGACGCCCCTGGGTGTTTACAGTTGCAGCGGCATTCCTCAGCATAACCTGCACAAAAGTTTCTCAGAATTCTGACCGTCTGATTTTTGTTAGACGTCGGAAGTTGGCTGAGTTCGGAACTAGATCAAATACATTATTCATGCACAAAACAATCAATGCCATAACACTAATATAACCCAATCCGCAACTACTAGGTAACCTGTGGATCCCCTCGTTGTGTTTCCAAACCTCGTTTGCGTATCGAACAGCATTCTGCTCGTGATATCTAACGTTAATCAGTATCTCCGAATCAAGGGGCTTCTCGTCTCAGTAAGGCCTTCTCGGTTGGTCCCCCAAAAACGGAAATTCGCTGGGACAGATTTCAAACGAAAGCTTAGGTAGCACTTCCATCCAAAAGTCCACGGGTTTCATTGCTTTATCTGGTCCTCAAAGGTCAGGTGACTGGCGCTAGCGAGACGATTACCACGGCCCTTTACAACTTAGCTTTCCCTGACAACTGGCCAATGATGGAAATTACACGTAGAATGTGAATTCCGCTGTTAGACAGCGATAACATGATAAATCGTTGGATACCGGGCGATATTTTCGTGATATCGCACAGGAGTTCGAAAATCATCAATTTCCATGACAGAGACCATAAGGAGAATTGAAAAGATTTGTTTTAGTCAATCGTAAATCGGTTTGTACTTTATTTGGCGCCGAGACCGAAATTAGCAATGGTAGGTGTTGTGAGGGTATAAATGTGCTATCTTGTGAAGAATTTTTTCACGCGTGATCAATCTTCGACCGATGCCATCATATATTCCATTTTAGGTCATGGATTATTTACAGGACTTTGAAGATGTCTTTGTGGGTCGCGAATTTGTTAGCTTCAGCGAGTTCAAAAGTTGCCTAGACAGGTATATGAAGGATTACAATGTTCTGTACGTGCTTGTTTCGAGCAAGAAATCAGGTAGTGGGCGATTGAAAAATGAGCATGTGAGTGTGATTGTCGTTGAGTTTACCTGATAGATGGCGTTCCGCTGTATAAAATGCAAGCGACGTAAGAGCGAAAGCCGTTGATTACGACGTGCTTAGTGAGTTGAGTTCATATACTTCCTATTGCACAGTTCTCGCGATACATGCTGCCAATCACGCTCTAACGTGGTTAGGAGAAATACCGGGTTGGTTTTTAGCTGTTTCATATTGAAGCGCAACAACGACCTAACTGCCTTGCTGCACGATGCACATCCAAGTATTTGTCGGCTAACAGACAGTAAAGTGAACACTTCGAGACATCTTTTTGAATACAACACGCCAACTGCTGAGTTGAAGCAGTATGCTGCGGACGTTCATGGCAAGTATGTAACTACCGTGGATATTTGCAACCTCCGTCAGCGGTTGAAACTGCCAGTGATAAGTAGGCGGGTTGGTGTACACTTATGTAGCAGAAAATCTGCCATAAATCATGCGTCATATAGAGAGGACAACAATAGGTACATGCACATATGTTTCGCACGCAGAAAGCAAGTGCAGTTATTCAGACGGTTCCCTGATGTGGTAAACGTCGATGCCACTCACGGAACCAACCGCCACAAGTAGGTCCTATACCACCACATTGGCCGCTGTAGCCCGAAGCTGTATCAGCTCCTGGTTACAGACGGCATGGGTCATGAACAACCTGTGATGTACGCCTATGTACAAAGTGAGGAATACGCATCCCTGCGTCATTTATTCGAAACATTCCGGGAGGTGATGGGGCAACACATACGTGTCTGAACTTTCGTCATGGAAAAAACACCGGCCTAAACGCGAGCAGCACGAGTGGTCTTTGAGTGCGACATAATGTTATGTTACTTTCATGTCCGGGATGCTGTGAATAAGCCTGTAGGCTGACGTAATTAATCTTATGATCACCATCCAGAAGAATTCCTTCAGAAGCCGATATTTGTTTCATCGCATGGCTACTTGCGGCAACTCTGAAGAGTGAGTGATCACATTTGTCTATTCAGTTTGAAGGTTCAACCGGGATGTTGCCATAATCTGGCGAAAGGACACCAGATTTATGTGTGGACAACCATAGGTCGTGGCGTTGTGACTGTAGGGTGCAAGTAGGCTGACCGTCGAGCATGGACGTCAGTGTGTCCGTTGCTCTAAAATACCGATGGAAAGACACCTCTTTACTTCTGCTTAATATTCATACACTTTCTCTAACATCAGAGTCCTTTCCTCTTCAGTGGAAAAACTCTGCAATTAAGCCCCGCTATAAAAGTGGCTCGCGACATGAAGAAAGTAATTATCGTCCCGTTAACCATACTTCAATTTGTCCTAGGGTGTTTGAAAGGATAGCAGAATGCCGCACGGACGAATTCCTGTTCTCACAAAGCCTTATGAACCTCTCCCAGCATGGGTTTATCAACAAACGTTTTAGCATTACATGCCAGCTAGAATTTCTTAACCATATGGCAGAATCTACTGACGCCAGTGAGGCGATTATCATTATACTGTTGGACATGGCGAAGGCTTCTGATGGTGTGCCTCGTGAGCGTCTTCTACGCAAAATAGCATCCTTTGGTATACGTGATCCATTGCTTAGCTGGTTTACCTCATGGTTGGCAGCATCCGATAAGGATTTGCCTGTCACAGTGACCGAAGTCAAAGGACGCCTGCGCTTATCCATCACTACAACTGGCTTGCGCTGCAACAATTGCAGTTCCACCAACACGCCACATATCCAGTGTAAACCCGAAGACTGGGAGGAGTGCTAGTGGGGCCTCTGTCCAGCCGGCCAATGCTGGTTAGCCACTTGGTTGGCTAATGAGGAAAGGAAACCCTTATCTCTCGGAAACTAAACGGAGAGAGGCTGCAATGAGATCTAAACTAGGAAGAAAGATTTGTGAGGTGTAATACAAGAAACGCTACAGTATAGGATTGCAGGTTAGTGCATCCCAGAGAAGATAGGGATGCAATGCAACTTTCCCATTGAACTATAAAAAGCCAGACAGACCACTCATTATATAATACACCAACATAGCCGAAGAAAAGAATGAATAGAAAACCACTGACACTCAAGTTTCCGAAAAGAAGAGCGGATTGATTGTCAATGACCAGGATGTTGGCCGATACAGCCATTAACAGAAGTAGAATGGATATATTGATATGACCTACCTGAGCCTAACGTACTCGCCGCCTCTTCGCCGACGGATACTCTCAGTACGTTGGTGACCTACTAGCCCCGAACGGCCAGCGCATTCGCGGCCGCACACATCGCAGCGCCATATAGTCACGTCATAGCGACCTATGGCACCGATGGTTCCTTTGCGTACCGCACGCTTCCGCTCGCGACCGCGCAATAATTGCTCGTTGAACGCTCGGACGCCCGCCCGTATCGTATTACTCCAAGCCATCCGGTTCAGCGCCGGATCTTCCCAACATCTGAAACCAATGTTACAACGTGAAAGACTTACCTGCACAACATCCTGGTACCTCCGCTTCTGGCCACCGGGATTTCGCTTACCTGACTTCACTTGTCCGTACAGTAACTGCTTCGGGATACGGTCATCGCCCATCCGACGGACGTGACCGAGCCAACGGAGCTGGTTCAGCATCAACATGGCTTCCATCCCGTCCATGTCCGCTCGCCGCATTACCTCAGTGTTCGGAATCATGTCCGACCACCGAATACCCAAGATGCGCCTCAGACACTGAACATGGAAACGGCTCAAATAGCTCACGTTCCGCTGATACAGTGTCCACGTCTCACTGCCGTACAGCAGGATAGACAGCACCATTGAGCGGTAGACACACAACTTCGTGGCCATTTTCAGGCTGTGATTCTTCCAGACACGCCTTTCAAGACGTCCGAAAGCAGCGCTAGCCTTTGCCACACGCGCTCTCAACTCGCGGTCCACGGACAGATCTGTCGACAAGTTGCTACCCAAGTAGCAAAAATCCCCGCAGCCATTCACAGTGTCTCCAGCGATGCGAATTTCGGGTGGAGGTACACAAGCAGCACCTCCACCAGGAGAAGGCTGAAAAAACGAATACGTCTTACCTGTGTTGATGTCCAACCCGAACTTCGATGCTGCCGAAGCGAATGCTGTAGCTAGACGTTGCAGCTCTTCTTCGCTGTGCGCTAGCAAGGCGCTGTCATCGGCGAACAGAAGCATCCGCATCCTTGAGGTCTGCAGCCGGGTTGAGGCGCCAAATCGTCGGATATTCAACAGACGCCCGTCCGTCCGGTACTCCACCTCGACACCATCCTCTCCAGAGTTCTGAAAAGCAACTGTTACCATCGCAGTCAAATATAAACTAAATAGGGCTGGGGCTAGAACACAACCCTGCTTCACGCCAGTGACGATGTCGAAATCATCAGAGGTCGATCCACACGATTGCACCTTCGCCTTCATGCCCGCATGCAACAATCTAACCATATTGACGAACTTACCTGGACATCCAAACTTACCAAGCACCGTCCACAGCGCCTCGCGGTTCACGGAATCGAACGCTTTGGTGAAGTCCACGAACAGGGCATACAAGGGCTGATTCCGTTCTCGGCACTTCTCCTGAAGCTGTCGAGCAGCAAACACCAGGTCGATTGTACTCCGACTCGACCGAAATCCACACTGCTCCTCGGGAACATTCATCTCCAGAACGGACGCATTCAGTCGGTTCAAGAGGATTCTGGCAAGCACCTTGCCTGCACAGCTCAAGAGGCTGATACCTCGGTAGCTGTCGGTGCATTGCTTGCTACCCTTCCCTTTGAACAAGGGTACGATGAGGGCATCCTTGAAGTCTTGCGGCATCACCTCGTGCTCCCAGATGGAGTGAACCAGTTGGAGCAGAGCGCGTTCCAACGCCGGACCGCCATTCTTCAGGATCTCACCTGGCAGCCCATCCTCGCCTGCAGCCTTCCCGTTGCGCAGTTGACCAATCGCCCTCTGCAACTCCAGCAAGTCGGGGGCGAGAGCAAGCGAAGATTTGACGTCCTGTTGCGGCAGACTGTTAACAGTCGCCCAATCAATTGTAGTAGGGCGGTTTAACAGGCTGCCGAAGTGTTTGCGCCATATTCCCATGATGTCTTCCGGCTGGCTGCAAGAACAACCGGTGTCCACGTCTACCAGTGCTTTAGTAGACTGGATAGACGGACCGAAGATCGCCTTAAGCGAATCGTAAAACTCCTTGTGTTGCCGACGATCTGCGAAGCCCTGCATGCGCTCGCCCTGTTTCCTCCACCAGTTGTCCTTAATTCCGCGAACACGCTCAGCCAGTTGACGGCGGATATTCCGGAACCTAGTCTTCTTCGCTCCATTGCCAGGGTCCATTGTGCATGTGGCGAACGCGGCATTCTTCTCTCGTACCAAGTTGGAGATAGCCACGTTGTTGTCATCGAACCAATCCGGGCGTTTCTTGCGCTCCACACCGATCGTCTCGGTGGCTGCTACCATAATCTGTTTCTTCAGTTGTTGCCACATACCCTCGGGGGTAGTGGGTACAGGAGCATTGTGCAGGCGAGCGACGACTGCACGTTGAAAGGCAGCCTTCGTCTCGAAGTTCTCCAACCTTCTGATATCCAGCTTCTGCCGTTGTCCAAAAGATCTACAATAAACGGACTTGCGTACATGGATAAACAATTTGGTCCTGACCAGCCTATGATCTGTGCTACATTCAGCCCCGCGCATCACTCGCGTGATGCGCACTTCACCAATGTCGCGCTGCCGCACAATCACGTAGTCAAGTAGGTGGTGGTGACCGCTTCGTGGATGAGTCCACGTCGTGATGTCGCTCGCATCCAGCTGGAATCGGGTGTTCGTGATAGCCAGCTCGTGAGTAGCACACAGGTGCAGCAGACGATCACCGTTCGCGTTGACTGAACCAATGCCGTAGGGTCCGAGGACTCCCGGCCAAGCTACAGAGTCGCGCCCAACTCTAGCGTTCAAGTCACCCAAAACAAACAGTCGGTCATTCACTGGCGCAGACCGGATTGTGGCGGACAGCTGATCATAGAACTGGTCCTTTGTATCATCAGTGTGACACATAGTTGGACCATAAACACTAACAAATGTAACACACTTACCTCGACCGAATCGCAGGCGCATCGACAGTATTCGGGGGCTGATGACGTGCGGTTTGCCTGTCGTCAAAGCATTGATGCGATCGGCGACTGCAAAACAGACACCATGCTCCCGAACACAGTCTGCTGGGTAACCTATTCAGTAGAAAGTGTACCCAGCGCCTGATTCCCGCAACTTACCTCGGTCTGCAAGCCTTGTCTCACTCAAGGCTGCTATGTCGACACCATATCAACGCAGTTCCATCGCGATCAGAGCGGTGCGTCGTTCCGGTCGTTCTGTGGCGCCGCATCGACCCAGCAGTGTGCGCACGTTCCACGTCCTAATCGTAAGCGTCTTGCGTCCACGGGCCTGTCTCCAGTTGGTCTTCTGGGCACTGAAACCTAGTTGAGCATTATCTGCTCGGGGGCTCGTGATTGGGGGGGAAGTATGAGGGTGAGTGTTCGGCAGTAGCATATTTTCGCCTATGCACCTTGCCATGTGCAGCAGATAGGGCGACCCGGTTTATCCTGCGCGACGGCCGATGCAGTGTCATATTTGGTTTTGTTTGTGTCATCATCATTGTAAGTATGGACTTCGGATACTGCCAGGACGCCCAGACCTGTGCAGGAGAACGATTAGGGCCCTCAACCAAAGCCTTGGACTGAAAAGCCTGTACCGCAAGGCAGCAACTGTCTCACACACGCAGACGGGGCAGCCATATAGAAACAAGTCCAACACTCACTCAGAGGAGCAGTAAAACTGTATACACGATCCTAGCAATCAGACAAGCAGTCCAGGCGAAATCAAGCATCTCGCCCAACGCACAGTCACCACGCACAGCAAACGCACGAATCTGCTTTTGTCTGGCTGCTCCCCTTCGGCCAATATGACAAGGTTGAACCCGCAAAGACCGAACTCCTAGTCAGCACAGCCCTCCGAATCAAAACAGCACGCAAGCCTGACCACCACGTCAAGGTAGCAGAAAAGGTCAGGGGTTAACCTCATACCTTACAGGCCGCACACAACGGTGACAATAGGAGACAATAGCTCAACACCAAGACCAGTCACTAGTGGGGTGATACAAGGAGGTGTTCTGAGACCGTTACTCTTTCTTATATATATAAACGATATATTTCAAGTTATCAAGCATGGCAAACTATTACTATTCGACGACGATATCAAACTTGTTTACTGTTTTCCTCCTGGCAACCTAAATCCACGTTTAGAAAATATACGGAAGGACCTCATGTCACTAGAGATTTGGTGTCAAACTTGGCAGATGAAACTTTCAGCCATTAAACCCGCTATCGTTGTGCGTGGTTGTCACGTACCATATAGCTCTATAAAGCTGGACGGTCACAGCATATCAAACGCCAACTCGGTACGTGATCTGCGTCTACACTGTTTGACCTCATTCAGCTTCGCAGAACATACATAGTTCCTACATTTGGAACAAACTCCCATACGCAATTTGAGCCAGCAAGAATACACACCGATTCAAACGAAACTTAGAAACTTCCTAACAATGACGAAAGTCATGTCCATTTTCAAGCTCAACTTGTCTGAGGACGTTATCTTTGAGAACGGACCTAATAACATCTGACGGTAAACGCTCTGTGTAGCGTGATGTTAAGTCACGCACCCCTCGAACCGATCAAAACTACCGCTTTCAGAATAGACGTTGTACTTTTAGACTTGCCGGCAAACAGGAAAACATGTCTATAGTCAACACGTGTAGGTGTCAATATACATGCCCGTTAGTAACAACCCACTCATCCTGGCACGCTCCTTCCCACACTTATTGATAGCTTGTGTGTCTGTGTTGTAACCCACCATGCAAAAGATGGCCATGCTAAAATTGTTTGAAAAATAACCTGTTCGACTCATGGCTGCAAAATAAACTCGAGCCGCAACTCTTCTTTTTCTCCCCTGATAGACCACCAGACAACCTCTCGGTATTGTCAAACGTTGCTCTCATTCTATATACCGGCCGTACAGAGATGAATGACATTTAAATCCGACAGTGATCGTATATCAGTGAAAGCTTATAATCGATCTCTTCTTATGTTACTTAGATAACAACTGTTCACTTATGATATATATTTCATCAATCAACACAATGCTATCAACGTCACATAGAAGGTTATGCCGGCATATCATGTTCCATTGTTCGTCACAGCTCACATAGTCAGTTTTACGTTCTCCTGGTTATCGTGTGATTCCGCTTTCCATTCTTGGTTTTCACTGATGTATCCTGCGCGAGAAAACATCCCACCCTTCCCGGACACTCAAAATTCCGCAATGGGAGGGCACATCGCAAGCTTCACAAAATTCTTTGGAATTTGAGCGAAGAATGACGTCCGGTCGAGAGGTCCATGCATTCTCCACGAAAGTATGTGCGTTCCCATCTCGCCCATATTATGAAAAATTTCTGTACATTTTCCCTAGACTATCTACATGGAATAATGATCAAATTCTTTGCCACTACACCCTCTTCATCTTCCAACCACCCCTTTTTTGGCACGACCCTGAGCAATAGGCCAGTGATCACCTTGTGGAGTCCCAACTGATGTAACAAATCAATTATTTGATCGAATTGTGCAGATCCCGAGTACTACAGTTTCAGAACTTTGTAGCTTGAATATTTGTCTAAACTTGAATTCTCCATTCATATAATATCTGCTTTGTTGCTCTATCCACATAGCCGACTCATTGTATTATTTTTAAATTTGGTGTTCAAATGTGTATATGTTTGAAAATCTGTACGTTGATCACGCTCTTCTGAGCGTGTTTCTCACAAATACATCGAAGAATATACCATTATTAGAATGCAGGGTAGGGGTGACGAGTGTAAACTAGCGGGTGTGCGATCTGTTCAGAAAACGTGTACAAAGGACATCAAATCAGTGAACGAGTTACAATGAAACCAAACATGGTCGTGATGTACCACGTGAGCGTTAATAGCTAAGCAGATACAACGCGAACGTCGTGATCTTGTAAAGGAGGAACACACAACAATACTTCAGCGTCATCGACCTCCTCAACAGAGGAGCTTTCTTCTAAATTAGTACAGTGACGGCGTCTGGCATAGGAAGGACTCACATAAGCGCATGATAGTTGCGACCATGCAATCTTCCGTAGTAAATTACACTATTAACAGTTTACCGAGGGGAAGTTGAACCAAACAGCACTCCGTAGGGTGACGAACGCCTGAGTCAGCTGCTTTGGTCTTAGATATGTTAACCTGTCAGACGAGTCTTTAGGTTGTGTCGGTCATGCAACTCGATATTTTCACAGAAATTCCGAGATATTGAGCTACTTTCTTGTTCTTTGTTGTATCGGCTGCACACCTCAACACGCTAGGTCGGCAGGATTACGCTTGGTGTCCACGTGCTGCTAATCGTCTGGACTAGATAGGCAGTCTATAAGTGGAATTCTACTGTTAGTAGACGTTTCAGATCAACTAGAGTTATTGCGAATAAGTTGGAGAACAATCATGGGTTTAAATTCTTTCGGTAAATCGTCTTTGGCACATTTGGTCGACTTGACAGCAAGGACGGCCGGTAATACCTTCATCCGAGGTATATTCATAGCAGGCATGGAAGCTACTCTTACGCTCCATGCATCAAGGGGAATTCGAGAGACCCACCCCTGTCCATTAACCTACTTCTGACGCATCTGAGAAGCCGTGTGACTCTATCTGATATGTTCCTATCAAGGTTCGTGAGTAGACACAGCGGGCGGATTGCGGTTCCGTTAACCCGTCTGGGTCGCGTAGCTACTCCTTCCAGACAGCAATATCTTCTCGAACTACTTGCTTGTCTCAGTCAGACCTTTCCCTGCATAATTCCTGAAAAAAGCACTTGACAGTCAGTGAGACTAGAGTGATTAAACCAAGAGATATGAACAGTGAAGATATGTAATACGATGGCGTGACCTTGACAACCACTCACTTTAAGCCCACATCATCACTTCATTAATATCAAACGATTCCGGGAACCTTCTGTGCTTCCTTCTGTTGCTGGTCCAGGTTTACTTTGACAGAGCTGGAGCCTCTTACTGGAACAATATTTAGTCAGTCGGAAGCCACGTTCAAACAAGAGTGACTTTGGAAACAGCAACCGCTCGCATGTCCTTTGCAATCGGTACGCTCACCAGACGATCTTCCACGTAGAAGGTTGTTTGTAATGCCTCCTCCGTAAATTGACCATAGGCATGGAGGTTGTAACCTTCTGTCAGCTCCAGAGCCTCGAAGGGGCTCGCCTTCATTCTGTATGCCGTAGGGTTTTGAAGTTAGTCGACTTTAGACAACCACAGGAAACTTAACCTGCTTCAATCATCAGGAGACAAATCGACGTGGCAAAACAGGGCTCCAGTAATAGCTACAAATGCATGTGGGTGCTTATAGAACTGGAGGAGCACACCACATGGGTTGTTTATCAAGTATGTTACAGTGAAAAGTTTGGGGTTCAGGGAGACAACCCGGCATTTGGCAGTGCAGTCAAAAACTACCCTAACTCTGGTGGGTTTGAAAGATTTTATTGTCAAAGGGTCCTAGTTGACTGCCACACGCTGCAGGTATGCAAATTAGAACACTGAATGGTGTGAGATTTACCAGGCAGCGGATCGCCCCCTTTTTCAGAAACCGGAGCTGGTTCAGCTTGTCCACTGGTATGCATTCTTCCATCTTTGACACAAAGCTGACACGGCAATTTGTCCTACAGAAGATGCCCTTTCAATGTGTCAAGTCCGTGAAAGGCCAGTTCCCCGCTCTTCGTCAGACTCAGCTGGCTAGGCTTCCGAGGCAAGGCCACCTGATAGTGGCCGTCAACGAATGTCAGGGACCTTATTACATGCTCAAGGACGTTGCGGGCGCCATAAGACATAGCGCGTTGGGTACACTATGTTTCACTGAATTTCAAGTTGAAAATCCCTCTAGCTAAAGCAACAGTGACGCATCATAACGCAAGTGGTATACTGAGGTTTCCGATGTACCTGTGCAGATTTTCATCTACAGCGACTCCAAAAACATCCCGCCCGGGGGTTTACGTACAGCGCACGAGACAATACCTTGGCCAAGCCCCTGGTCCAGGACTCAGTGAGCCAACAACAGATCGCATGCAGTTAGCACAGAGACTGTTATCCCTGGAAGTACGTGCAATGGCACATCACTTAAATGTGTCTAGGTGCAAAACAGCGTAACTTAGGTGGCGATTTTACTGACCAGGGTGGATTGATCGTAAGACTACTTTTCGTGTCCAAACGTTCCACAGCAAGTGTTAAAACACTGGACGGGACTTCGGTATCAAGAATTAGTGTCTTCAATGTAGTCTCGCTATGCTGGTCTTTGTCATCTACACGTTCAGTCAGAACATTCTCGACAGATGTAACATCTGATTCGTCGTCCAGGATGGCCTATGTTGTTACTGTACCTAAAGGCTACTTGGTTCCGACAAGTACTACTTTGAGCGCCACCATGGGTTTTACTTGATGAAGTTTCGGCTTCCTACTGCCTCGTTTTCTCGAAATATTAAGCGCTGATGCCGTTGAGAGCAACTATTTACAACACAGATGTGTCTTGTTCCACATTCTTTTGAAAAGTGGTCAGGTTTTGGGCACGGAACACACAGCTGTGGTTCTTTGGCAGCTCCGTATCACCGTCAATATTTGGTGAATTAAATTCCGGGCATCGGTGAATGTAGTACGCCGCCCCGCACCCTGTACACTAAGGTTTGTGGACACTACCGTGTCAAGCATTTACTGCTTATATCCTGTGTGTACCGGGTTCAAGTTTGCTTGCGGAAGCCCGAATGGTTGGCTGAAGACAGTTGTTTTAGGAGTTAGCGACCGCACAGAAGAACCTTGTGTTGGTAGCTTCTATGGAGCTGTTCTCTAGCGATTCGAGTCCACACTGAGTTACCGGTAATCTGTCGATTCAACAAATGTCTGCATCAATATCTAAATGCATGTGGGAAAAATTATTCTCAACTGTGTAAAATCTCCAGAAATTGAGCGAAGAATGTACATGTGCAAGGGAATCGATAACTAGGAACTGTTCAATGATGGCTGACGACAGAGAGGAATTGGATTAGAAAAAACAACTGTTCACGTATCAGTAAATGATATGAATTATAATCTACTGTCTCCTGTCGAGATTATCGGGCAACCTGATCACTGCTCACAAGCGAAAGTGGTTGAGCGTTCAGATTTGCTGATTCNGATCACTGCTCACAAGCGAAAGTGGTTGAGCGTTCAGATTTGCTGATTCATTTTCGCCAAATGCGAGGCTAATGGCGCAGTGGTCGACACGGTTGCCTCATGAATGCGTGGCCGGAGTTCAAATCCCTGCTCTGGCGAGGATGTGCACTGCTGGTGGGCTCTGGTGAGAGTAAAACTCGCGCACAGTGTTTCTTTTCACAAGAGGATGGCTGGAAAGTCTGTCTGAATGCGGAGGCTGCGATCAACTGTGAGTGATGTGCAACTTTAAAAATTATAATTTACTCGGGGAAACATATAGAAGGAAAATGCCTAATTTTAGCACTCAGATATTTACAGTGAACGGACTGCGTAACATAATGGAAAAAGGCAGCAGTAGCTGATATAAGAATGCAAATGTTCAGTGCAGTTTGTTTACAGAAGATGGCAAATCAGGACCATTTTTAAGCGCCAATCAAACGAAGCGTCACAACCTCAAAAGCAACGCAACAGACCTAATAAAGTAAACAGCGTCCGCTTCCTTATCCAGAAGGCTAGTCAGTTCAGTAAACCACGCCTCCCTTGCATAATGCCTGACGGTAGAAGCTTCCTTAAATCACTTAGACTACTCGGAGGTGGGCGGTCTTTGGACAGTATCGAATAAAATGCGGCACAAATTCACTCCGGATTCATAGTGAACTTGTCGCGGAGTGGTGGAGCATATCTTCATTTACTCAGCCGAATCCGTAGACCCTTTACGTCATCTTGCTTGAGAATAAACTCTTTATCTAGTGACATGATATGCCAACATGCAATAACGTGTGGTTGACTAAAGATGATCTCGTTGTGCTGAGTTGCCCTGTGAAGTCACATTCATGATGAGAGAGTACTCTTATTGCAATATTCTCAACAGTACCTTATAACTTTCATTCCCTTGAATTTCTCTTTGGACGCCTTTTGGACTGAAAAGAAAGCCATACAAACCCGAGCATCTGGCTCGGGGTCATCGATTACCCGGTACTGAGTGTATTACCCTAAATCGTTTGCGGCGGCTTGGCAATATATTCGTCTATGTGTACATGGCCACCACGCTACGGCAGCAGAAAAGGCCAAGATACGCGCGTATACAGTTGTGTATACGCAATTGTAGACGCATATATATATACGAACGATGTGCGTATAATTGAATCTCATGTGCAAGAATATGTGCACAAATATACGAGCATATGCCCGCACACGAATAGTTACGTACATACATATATGTATTAGATCACATATACATTTGCGTAGAGAAATGCGTATTTAAACAGACATTTTCACACAGATATTGATACGTTTTTAGATTTGTATGTATATTCATACACGTACGTACACACGTGCTACCTTGGCGGGGTGATCAGGCTTGCGTACTGTTTGGATCCTGAGGGCTGTGCTGACTGTGACTTCGGTCTTTGGGGGTTCAACCTTGTCAGATTGGCCGATGGGCAGCAGCCAGACAAAAAGCAGTTGCTCGAGTGTTTGTGGACTTCTATTCATTCTTTTCTTCGGCTTTGTTGCTGCATTGTATGATGAATGGTCTGCCTGGCTTTTCATAATTGAGCGAGAAATTTGCTTTTCATCCCCATCTTCTTTAGGTTGCACTAACCTGCAATCCTATACTGCAATGCTTCTTGTATTACGCTTCAAAAATCTTTCTTTTTAGTGTTGATCTCGTCATTATAGCCTCTCTCTGTTTAGTTTCCGAGAGATAAGGGTTTCCTTTCCTTATCAGCCAATCAAGTGGCTAACCAGCATTGGCCGGCTGGACACAAAGGCCCCACAAGCACTCCTCCCAGTCTTATTCCTTCGAGTTTACACTGGATATGTGGTGTGTTGGTGGAATTGCAGTTGGTGCAGCGCAAGCCAGTTGCAGTGATGGCTAAGCGCAGGCGTCCTTTGGCTTCGGTCACTGTGACAGGCTAATCCGAATCGGATGCCGCCAACTGTATATGTTTGTCACCATCCGAATAAATATTCACAACTTATCTTACACACATTGACACCGGTACATATACACAAAAACATGTTCCCGAACATGGTTGGTGGCATCCGATTCGGATTAGCCTGTCACAGTGACCGAAGCCAAAGGACGCCCGCGCTTAGCCATCACTGCAACTGGCTTGCGCTGCACCAACTGCAATTCCACCAACACACCACATATCCAGTGTAAACTCGAAGGAATAAGACTGGGAGGAGTGCTTGTGGGGCCTTTGTGTCCAGCCGGCCAATGCTGGTTAGCCACTTGATTGGCTGATAAGGAAAGGAAACCCTTATCTCTCGGAAACTAAACAGAGAGAGGCTATAATGACGAGATCAACACTAAAAAGAAAGATTTTTGAAGCGTAATACAAGAGGCATTGCAGTATAGGATTGCAGATTAGTGCATCCCGAAGAAGATAGTGATGAAATGCAAAGTTCTCATTGGACTATGAAAAGCCAGGTAGATCATTCATCATACAGTACACCGACAAAGCCGAAGAAAGGAATGGATAGAGGACCACAGACATATACACAAGCACGTGCACACACGTATGTGTGCATACTACTCACGTCGAGAGCGTTGCCCAATGAGAAAGTTTGGTTTCAAGATCGTCCGGTAGTTTATTGAACAATTCGTATTAGTTTTTCCGGATTATAAAGCAGGAATTATGTTCCTAGCGCAGGTGACAATCCGCAGCACAACATCCTAACTTGACGGGTTCAGTATTAGTTAAAACAGTCTGGTAAAGTGATGCGCAGTTTTTGCATTATAGAACAACTCATAAAATGCAAACGATCATCCGGTGGGTTGACTCCTTATGTTGCCACCAATCCTAGAAATAAAGGGCATGAAGGGAAAAAATACGTTAAATTAGACGGACAGACAGCTAGTTGGGCTCTTAGCTGCTGGATGGAAATGGAAAACAAACAACCTGACCAAAATGTGGTTTAGAAATCAGAAGAAATATAAGCACACAACGAAGTGGACTATCTAATCTGTAAGTTAGAATAGTTTTCATAACCCACCACATCAACTATACAGAGGTTTTTCTGATTATGTATACGACGTATGTGACGTATGAGCTTTGGGGATAGTGAAACTTGCCCTGAAACCCAGGGGATTAGCTACTCTAAAATGCCTTAACTTACACTATATGTGCAAACCTCATTAAATTCGGTGACTGGCAGTAATGTGGTTCATAATCTTCAACCGAGCAAACAAAATTGTACCTCATTCTACCTCAGTGAGTAGCCTCCAGTGAGCCAAAATGCTAACGAACTCGAAAGGTCAGAAGGCAGCCATCGAATTCTTTTTCGTGAATTGACTGTACATTTCGTTTAATCTGCACGTGCCTTCCGCAGAAGTTAGATCTTGCGTCATCGAAGATTTGCTTTTCGGAACCTCGACGGCAAAAGACTGTGACCAGTACAAGGGCGTACGAACCAGTTGAGTATGTTTGGACTACTTCTACCAGAACAGCTTACGTAGTATGATATGTTAGGATGCAATTTATATTCTTACCTCTCACCTCTTTACTGAGAACGGGACTAACGATGTCCACTTGTATGGGTTGAAAGGGGCAACTTGGAGGATCATTCGGCCAGGAGGATTGAAAACCGCAGCCCTCCTTATCAATTTCCAGAATTCCTGATGATTAGTCGGGGATTCGGTTCATTTTCAAGTTGACAATCACTCACATTTGATCGCAGCGTTCGCATTCAGATAGACCTTGCAGCCGGCCTTTTTCGGAAAGAAGCACTAGACTCGAGTTTCGTTCTCATTAGAGCTCGTCATTAGTGCATATCCTTGCCACGGCCGGGATTTGAACTCCGGACATTCCAATCACGAGGCAACCGTGTTAACCACTGTGCCATTGACCGCACATTAGGCACGACTGAATTATCAAATCTGAACGCTCACCCACTCTCGTTTGTGAGCAATGATCAGGTTGCCCGATCGTCTCGAGGGCAGACAGAGTAACTGACCTGTTAACTCTAATCGATAACCCCGCGATTAGGACTTCCGAGACAGGTCGAGATCACTGAACTCACTGAACCTGCAAGACCAGCTCCACTGAGAGCGAAACTCGAGTCTAGTGCTTCTCTTCTACAATGCTGGCTGGAAAGTCTATCTGAATGTGAACGCTGCGATCAAATGTGAGTGATGGTCAACCTAAAACTTTACGGAAGTCACGTTCACATCCATATTATACTAATTCCCTCAGAAGTGGACAGTTCTTCGCCTGACCATATTGACTATCTTCCAGCCGACAGCGCCTGCATGTCTCCCATGTGACCTTCATGACCACGATGATGGCGAGCAATGAGTTCCTTAACCCTACGCTTGACAAAGTAGAAGTTGAGTACGCTAGATTCCAAATGTTAAGTGTACATGCTGTGGTCTGCCGCCGACCTCGAGTACTTCATTCCCTATAATAAGACTGGAGTTGCAAGAAACGCCACGTATGCCTACTAATCGGTTCCAGACCCGCAACACCACCACCACCACCGCCACCACCACCATCATCAACAACAACAACAGTGAATACTTCTTAGCAGAAACTTTAGACTGCACTAAGTTTGACATTTCCAAATGTGCACCATTTTTTACATCTGCATTATACTTTTCTACCCTTATTCTATGCGGTGTTATCAACGGAAAGTCATCCTGACGTACAACGTAATGTAGCAGCCAACCGCTTTCAGCGTTCACAACTACCCACGGTGTTATTCGCATCTGCACATCAAGCTATCGAAACGGCTTGCCATGCTGATTAACCTATTTTATAGCTTTGGTTTAGTTTACTTCCGATCCCACACGCACAACAGATCTAGACCTTATTTCGAAGGAGTCGTAAATCATGTGGTTTTGAGGTCGTATTAATGGTTTGCAGTTGTGAGGTGTAGTAAATTATTTAATGTTACCCCTACCTTTTATCCATTCAGTATACCTTAATGCTAATTGTAAGCTAACGGATATGCCGTGTGCTGTAGGTGAGGTTGACTACAATTAATTGAGGCCTTGATGTGAGTACGGTGACTTCTTATTGACAGACAGGTTGGGAATAACACAACGTTACGAGCAAGTTGTAATACTCTACCTTTCAACCACCTCGGGTAGCCTTCCTCAGGAGTGTTGTAATCGAAATCACATTGACAGAGAAACAGAGGTCACATGGGATTTGCCGTGGTTAGGTCAATTTTTGGTGCATCTGCCCACTCAGTGAGGGTAAAACAGATGTAGATAAGACGAGTCCGTCTCTGGTGCTGTTAATCCATCCACGTCACACTGTAGACTGAGGTTTTCAACCGTTGCGACTAACACAAGCGTGCTGTGCGTGAATGGTGAGAGCTTCAACACAGCAAGGCTCCGCATAGGAAGTCTGACCCCTGTGAATCACTCCAGCTTGATCAAAACCTCTGTTGTGATTCTCTAACAGTGCATGTATTGCGTTGGCCAAATCCTTCTCTAGCTTTCAAAGTTGGTAGGCGTGTTTAGGAGGAAACCTTGTGTTCCTCTCGTGTCCGGCAACACGTACTTTCAGTTGTCTACTGGTCTTTCCCATGTGGCTGGCATTACAGTCACCGCATTTGATTTTGTAAACGCAGTCTGTCTGGTCGCCCATAGAAATTGGGTTCTTGGATGCGTTACCAGTCGTTCTAGGGTATTGTCTAACCGAAATACAATCCGGATAGCGTACTCAGAGAATGGAGCAGATTTTTTCGGATGTTTGTTCACGATACGGTATCTGCACAGTAGACTTGAAAGTTATGGTCGTTTTGGTCTCTTCCTTGATGGACAGAGGATCAGGCCAATCCGGTCAGATGCACCACAAATTGACCCAACCACGACAAACCCCATGTGACCTCTGTTTCTCTGTCAATGTGATTTCGATTACAACACTCCTGAGGAAGGCTACCCGAGGTGGTTGAAACGTAGAGTGTTACAACTTGCTCGTAACCTTGTGTTATTCCCAACCTGTTTGTCAATAACATGTTGAACACGACGCCCAAACTTCATCCGTACTAAATACGGTGGTTTCTTATCCGATACCAAAGAAGTGATGGACTCCTGACCCACAGCCTCGAATGAAGAACAGGCGAGCGCGAGGATCGCCAAGGTCAGACGCCCTAGTGTGCTGACCGGTTAGTTTCCGTGACTCCCTTTTAAAAAAGAACAGGGAATACAGTAGAGTCGAATACGACTACAGCACTGATAGTGCCGCCAGCACTTGTTGGGACTGGTATTCGTTGTAGGGAGCGGTGGTAACCAGGACGGGATGTTCTCTAATTAAAATCATGGGAAGAGGTGGACCAGCATCAACTTTACAGGCTGACGAGTGTGCCTGTTCACATTATTGTTCGTGAGTAACAGTGCTTCGGGTGTTGACGCGGACACTCTAAGGATCTATTTCCTGTGCGAACTCAATTTTCGGCGGACCGAGACAGAGTTGCATGGTGTCTGGAATTATTACAAAACCTTGTACCTGCACATTAAGCCAAGGCTGTTCAGAAAATTTGTGTGTGCCGTCGGAATGTTTGTTTGCATGTTAGGTGGCGCGTGTGGCGCGAACCCGAATCACACACACTTCTGGTTTACTCGCTCATTAACGACCAACCTCCAACCTCCATGGCTAATTTCACGTGACGTGATATGTAGCTACATATCTTTTTGTATTATTCTACATATCATGCCGCGGACGGGTGGGCGAAACGCTCAAGTTACCATACAATATCCCTCAGAAGGGTAATGTGACCACAAATCTCTGATGCAGATGGGGGTTACTGGGGCCACCCACCCTTGGTCTGAGCTGGTTCCTGCCGTACCTGCTGATGTCCAATCAGCCTGCCACCGGCACAAGAGTTTTCGGACTCCACAGGCAAAGCAACACTAGTACTCGCAGTTCCCAGCCAGTTTCACTCGAACGCGCACCGCATGCATACACGTTGTACACAGGTGACAACTAGACGCTCTCAATAGTAGCCGCTACACTGAAATGACTTCAGCCATGTACATTATGGATAAGAAACACACGGGAAAATATGATAACCTCATATTTGAACCCTCCAAGACACACTGTACTCATAATCTTCAATCGGGTTTGAGGGAATCATGATAAGACTGTCTTCCAGCACCGGGGTAGATAATCGGCATTCGTAACATCTGGTAGAAGCCTGCCAAAAAATACACCTTCAATTGACAAACCCTTGCGAAATTATGAACAATGCGGCGGAAAATTGGAAAACGTGCTGTTAACTGTCAGAGGAGTCCGCAGCTTGGGAAAACACATACCTGCAACCACTAGAATCATGGGTATCCGAGGTGCAAAAAATGAACTATTGTAGCTGGAGTTGCACAAGTAAGATTCAAAATGATCGGTAGAGGAAAAACAAACCTGAAACTGGGTCCCCAAGCGTCAGTTAGCTGAGGATAAAACTGCGTACTATTGACAAGCTACACTCAAACAGAGTCGGTGAACAGTGAGATAGGCAACGCGCGGGCTGCCATCGGCAGAGTGAAACACATGTACCTTCACAACTTCTCATATGGACCGTAGATAGAAACAATCATCTGAATAAGCCACGTGTGACCGTCTTATGAACGAAATTTCGTCGTTCAGTATCTACCTGACCTGAGTGTGTCGTTCAGGCACAATTAAATCATAAGCGTGATACGATAATTCTGCTGATTGATCAGTTTGATATTTAGTATAGAATACAGCAAAGGCGTTATATGGTCGACGATGAAAAATTTCTATTTACCTTTCAAACCAAGGAGAGCTGTGTTTCTACAAAACGGAAATGTGTATTCCACCATATGAATTCCGATGAAGCCAATCACACGGCGCAAAATCGGTTACAAAGTCCAATGAGGCTCTTACCGAGAAAGCTAAACCTTTTTCTTAACAAAAGAGCGGATATAACTGATTTTTAGAGCTGAAAATCATCCGCGGCTGGTAAATGCTGACGTTGGTAGATCGAAACTGTTTGAACTTGTAATACCATCGGAATTGTAATTGACTGAATATTCTAGAAGGTGTAGAATGCACCTTTATTGCTACGGCAAATAATTTTGTTTTATCGTTCGAACGATTTCTGTCAAGGACTCTGAAATGTCACGGTAACTTGAGGGCGAAATGGTTAACAGTAACGTCGCCAGTCAAACCAAGCACCAAACAACTTGTGCCTTCCCCCCTCTCTTCCATGTGTTGCAATAGGTGTGGGCTTGGACCAAGTACAGGAAGCACCAACAGAATTAAACAATGAATAATTTTAAGATGTTTGTTCTCGCTTACTTGTACACTGGAACACATCACGTTGTCATGCTCCCGCTTCCGCGTGTGCTGCTGAGTAAACTCTACCTATGAATTTGTGTTCATTTGGGTGGTTGTGAATACGGTTTCCAGCCCACCCTTGAATACTACACTGGTAGCACACTAAGATGGTCGACCGATTTTTGAGTGTCTACGCAAGACACTCAATAGTTTCATCAGTAAAGCAATTTCAGCCTCACAGTTTCCAACTTCAAGCACGAGAAAAACACGGAGAACTGACATCACGTCCTTGGAGCCCAGTTACCGCTGGCTAATTTTGGTTCAGTCCCAGTACATGGTCATTGTTTCATCAACGCGCATTCAAAATGGCCAGCCATTTGCAAATAGGGGTTTGAAGGCGTATTCTGTAAGAAGTTGCGCATAGTGTGTTTCCGCTCCAACAACCATTATATGGTGAACAGTTGTATAGTGGATGTTTTCACTGAAGTGGTATATTGTCATATTTACAATTATAACTGATATTCCACTTCAAGTTGGATCCCGAAAGCTGGTATAATTGACCTAAATAAGTGCAAGTTCAGTCTTCCATTCGATGGTCACCCAATTGACATAGACTGGTAGGCGTTTGATTATACTGATCACTGCAATATTCTCTTTGCTTTTACTGAAGTGGTATATTGTCTTATTTCCCACATTACCTGAAATATTCCACCTTTTTTAAGTTCGGACTGTCAGGCGGATGTCAGAAAATTTTAGGAACTGGATATAGAACGTTACGGAAAGTGGGTACTTAAAAAATGGGAACGAACAATAAGCTGACGAATGAATATTCCTCTACTTCTCACAATTCGTGAATATTCATTGAGTGTTTACCGCGTAAGATCGGTTTGTTTCTCGAATATGAGCAATATGTGGATAACGCTGCGCGAATGCGTGATTGCGTTAGGATAAAGCTTGAAAACGAGACCAGTTCGTTGATGAGGACAATCAACAACGAAGCGGACAAATGTTCGTAACGAAACAAGGCTTACGAGGAATTTCCCGTTTGACCGTTTTCTGAGCGCCTCCCAGATGTTCATTCAAGACATTCAAAAGACATCCAAAAGACGATTGTGTTACCGGGGTAGTCATGGACCGCTATTTTTTCAGCTAAGTTGGACAAAAACCATTTCACCACATATTCCGTTTCCTTGGCTTGGTGCGTGGTGCAGAAATTAAAATCGACGAAATCTGCGTCAGTGAAACTTATCTGTTTGTTTGACTGGCCGATACTTGAAAACGACCTATAGTATGTTAGTTTCGAAATTCGGCGTGGCTGCTGTTATCTTCGTCGCTTGCCTGTGGCAGTGGTTGTGTGATGGTACATGGATGCCGGAGCAATGCCTATGTATGCATGTAAGTATGATACACGTATTATTTGTGATATCGGCGTAATGTACGTTCGTGGGACGATCCGCAAGTCCGAAACGGTTTTGAAATACGATAAGATAAGGTGACACGATTCACTGAAAAAAGATGCAGATTTATAACCGCTGTAATACGTATAAAAAGCGTAAGAATGTATACACATGTACGCAGGTGTGTAGTGGGTTAATTCTGGTTGTTTCTAACAATTCATTCCTCGCAACACATGTCGCAGATAACGATTTCCTGTGGTCCGAAGAAATGTCTGGCTGGCTGTGAACTCTTTCGGGTCAGAACACAACCACCCTCTTATCGTCTGGAATATGAGTCTCATCCTTCAGATCGCAGACTCACTGCCAGTCAGTTGGAAGACTCTAGAAGCCTGTTCGGGCAAAACTCATTAACTGCGATTGCTTACAAGAATTTTATCAGAGCCGCTGACACTGAAAACATTTGGCACAAGTTAAAGTCCGCAACGACAAGTGAGTTGTTTGTATAGGATTTGTAACCCAACATTAGCGAACTTCCAGGGAGCGCTGTCAGCTATGAATGCGATGGGTGTCGTGCGCATTGTTCAGATTGAAGGCAACGGGTATACGCATATCCGTTTTGTACAGCGTACGTAAACCAAGCTATTCAGAGATTTCCCGGATGTTGTGAGTGTGGATGCTACCCACGGGCTAAGCAGGCAAGAGTGTGTCATGAAACATTTCCTGATACTTCTGAGGCTGGACGCTGTATCAATTCCTAGTTACAGATGGCATGGGACACGGCCAACCTAGGACGTACGAATAGGTTCGTAGTGGGGTGTACGATTCATTACGTAACATGCTCGAAATTTTTCGAGATATTACGGGTAAGCACATTGCAGTGGGAACCTCTGTGATGGAAAAGATGACTAACCAAATGAGTTGGTGTTCGGCCGCGACATCGTAGCTTTTTACTTCCATGTACGTGACACCATTCGGGAGCATGTAAGTGGATACAATCCGTTTGTCACGTTCGCTAACAGACGAATTTTTTGCAGCTTTTATCTCTCACCAAATGGCTATTGAGCAAGGGTAATTTGCACTCTTACGCCGTATACAGTAGGCTTCTGTGTGATTTGGATATCATCGGCCGAACCGGTAGAAAGTTTATGAATTATCTGTTGTGTTGTTGACTCCACATTGCGCCCACGTGGGCCACCCAGACGCAAAGCGATATTGTCCACTTCGGTAATCCCAATAATATTAGGCCGGAAAATGCCAACGGACGATTGAACACGAGAACGCACTCTTGAGAATTCCGAGTGGTTGCCGTTCAAAAATATAGATTCAAAGAGAGTGGATGATGCGAGGGCTTGAGACGCAAGCGACCTACGGATGAGGCCCTCGTGGATTTGTCTTTGTTGAATTAAACAACTGAATAAATAATATATATTTCGCAACGCATATGTGAAAAGAACGCCGGGTTATGCGCGAACACTGCACATGATTACAAACGATACAGAAGGAACAATTATACAGTAGCACAAACGGGAGCACATTTCCTTTCGTACCCGCAAAAAACAAACCTGTATGGGGTAATAATACACCGAATGACCTTGAAGCGCAATATTATAATTGGGCAACTGGCTATCCTAGAGGGGTTGGGGAAAAGCACATACAGATATATTTATATAAATACATTTTGTATGCATATTTATAATGGTATACACACACATGCATATACATTCATATGTGCGCACACAAATATACATGATTATATATGCACGTATAAGCATATATTTGTATATATATGTATATATTTGCATATATATAGATATGCACGTGTTTTTCTATATATATACACATATATAATCATATATATATGTATATGTGCACATGCATGTGTACAACGTTATATATGTAGATCAATGTGTACATAAATTATTATATATATTCGTATGTGCATAGAAATATATATGGATATATATATGTATATATTTCTATATACATGTATATAACCAAACATGTTCGTATACACCTACACGTATATGTATGTATGCATACAGATAGCTATATATATACCCTGTGAGCACGAACCCTTTTTCCACTACGATTTCCGCTCTTTTCTTTAAGCGGCCAATCAGGTGCGAACATGGTGAAAACGGCGTTGCATTCACAGCAAACGCGTCTTCCACTTCGTTTTTTCCGACCAATCACGCATGGAGGTTTTGCGGACCAATAACAACGCAGCACGATGCACGCTGAAATCCGTTATTCTCACTAGAATTTCCGCCGATTATTAGCCAAGTGTCTACCCAAATCGGACCTATATACACCCTCTCCACCACTGTAGCCAAAAACCTAACCAACCGTTTAACTGTGGCCTATTCGCAGGTTCCATCGAAGTGAAAACAATGTGCGCAACACAGAGAAGAAAAAAATTATTGAGGTTAACTATTTATGCATGTACAAAATGCGAAACGTTAATGGGCATCCAGGTTGGAACCGTGCACTTCGTCTAGGTCCACGATCAATTTCTCCTCCTGCAGGAGTAAGAATGCCACCACGTTGCCACAGGCTTTCCAGGTTGATGTCCTTATTGTCTTGTGTGGACGAATGTGGAATGGACCGTTTGTCCCATGGGTCCTGTAACCACGTTTTACAGTATTCATTAAGCACACTGTCAAGATTGGTTGTGTATTTCATTCTGCCGTGTACGTGTTCTGATTACGTGAAGAAATGAAGGTATATGGCAGACCATACCTGGTAAAAACGCCTTTAGCTGTGTGCGTTTGAATGCAAACGTGTTGTGTGAGCCGGAATAGATAATTTGTGCAGCGACTGCCCTTGTTATCAGTGGTTCCATCATACTAAGAATAAGAGCTCCAGCACTTATACCCTGGAAATAATCAGCCGGAAAGCAATTCAACTGGTCACTGGTCTCAGCACTCACCATAGCGGATTGGAACTTGCACTGCAACATTTTTCTATCAACTTCTTCTAACTGTGTTGCGGAGGTTACAGGTAGAGGCAAACACGGCGTCTTTTCATCCGATAGTTGTGTTATTTCGGCAGTCATTCATTTCATGGTTGCCCGTAATATGTTAATTTGCACATTGATAACGTGAGCTACCTCTGAGAAAGTGTATTGGGTGCGAAACACGCTGTTACCACTTAGAGCACTCAGGAAAGATGAACGGATCTCTTGTAAATCATCCTTAGTGAATTTTCCTTCTAAACCATTTCCTGCAATTAATTGATTCCAAAGTAAGGTTTCCTCACTACTATCGCCGTGGATGGTGGTTTTTGCACCGTTAGTGATGCGGCCAATGCGTCTTTGATGTTCCATCGTGGGGCTGCATGATGGAACTGAATTACTCATCAGAGCAGGCTCACACATCCTTCTTTTTGCACTGCCGTCCACTTCATTGTCATCGTCCGTAAATCTCGGTAGATTACTGGTAATTTGTTAACAGATAGCAACAATCACCTTACGTTGGACGTTTAGGGGGTAATCCCATATTTATTGTGTCGTCGCTGGCAGGCAGGTTACCGAATGTGTACCGCACTTCCATTTCCCTGGCATGCACAAAGTCAACTGCACTGAAATACAGCTATATTTGTTATATACTAGCTTCACTTACTTGTGGTAACCAGTATGGTAACTGGTAACTTCGGACCGTCTGTATTCGTCTGCAAGTGTTTCTGTGCATATCTGTAATACGCAGTTCCGGGCAGTCGCGGGAAACCGCTGTTTTTCCAGCAGCATCCAACCATCTGCTGCTGATAACGGCAACATCTTCCTTGTCGTCGGCCTCATTTTTTACTACGCAGTAACACTTTGGTTTATCCACATCTGAAAGTAGAAAGGTTTTTGTTAGTTTCAGGAAACATTGTTCACGTCAGCAGAGTAAATGTTCACAAGCACGCCCTATTGGTTCACGTTTATTAGCGTTTTGTCAAACGTGTGCAAAAGCGGATTAACAAATAAAATCAATGGCGAAGTATAGAGGACACATTTACGGGATATGTCAGAGAGAAATGGACGGTACACATGGTCGTTGACTTCGGTTACCTGAAATATGAACAACAGGCGATGGGATGCCATGCACTTAAAAGTCAGCGCTGACCTCGAAACGTTTACAAAGGTTAATTGGTTGGTTAGCATCAACATTGTTAGTGTCCACAATAAGGTGGGACAGTTTGTGTGCAATGATTACATTAATGGGACTAACGTTTGAAAGAAGTGAACCTTTAAGGGGTAACTTGCGTTTTTTGCATCCATTGTTGTGGTCTTCAACATGCAGCGACCGATCAGTCTTAAGCACTTTGGCCATAGTACACACTTCTTTCCACTCGCGGTGTAATTGGGCTACCGGATTGCATGGGGAGTGCAGCATACGTCTGATGTGGTAACTGTACGACTCGAAGGGGAGGGCTGAACACCTGTCAAGCTGTCCGTGATGTTCGACGTCAACCGCCAAATGTACAAGTGAGTGCACATTGTATGTCAGTTCCTCTGCTTCATATACATGAAAGAACTCGTAAACGAATTTAGGCAGGCACGAGTTCCCATTCTCAAGTAAAGGTCCGCAGAAAACAGGATGAGCAAGCACATGAATACCAATGGATAAGTTCAGAAAGTTGGAGTGATTCTTATGATGTATGGTTCCCTTCATCACCCATGGTCTGCTATACAGAAGAAACGGCCTAAAGTCACAGGCATTCCAGTTTCTGAACTCCAACCATCCTCGGTAAACCCTTGAGAAGTCGTCTCTGAGTAGACGAGAGCACGCGATTATGCGTGAATCCACTTTCTCAACAGTGTTCATCTCCAAACGCACGTCTTTGTTACACGTGCATTCCAGCCACAATGACACCGGCTTGCGCACCACATCAAAACAAAGTGAGTGCATATAGTCGCATGGAAAATGGTGTATCATATCCAATGGCAGAGCTTCAAACGAAGATTCCCTGTTCTTCCTGGCACACCGGAAAGATTCGTCTGTACGATTGGGGCAGTCTGTTGAAGGATAAGTAATTTTGTGTTTAATGTATACATCTTCCTGTGTATTGCGGTCACAACTGGCATATCCGGTATGCTCTGGTTTCCGTTTCACGGAGGCTCTGGCTGGTGAGCCACAAATAATGCTGCTGATAACCAGATTTTTCTTGGACCCGAGGTTACCAACAGTAACGCCATGTGATACCAGATTAGAAAGTTCAGTTACCAAGTCAGACAGATATTCGTTCACATTCGAAGGGTTGCTGCGGCCAGCGAATACGACAACCATGAAGGGGGCAGTTGTCAACGGCATAACTAATCTGCGAGGTACAGACCATAAGTGCAACTCCGACGACTTAAAAGGTCTAACACCATCGAATTGAAACTGGATGGCAACTTCATCAGCATCCATCAGTGATGTATCATACGACGTGCGCCACAGCGTAGTTTGCAAACCTAAATGAGCACACTGCCCACCACATGTTGATTTTGAAGGGCAATCACGGGGTATGCTCATCATAGAACGAAAATCAGTTGGTAAAGATCTTGCCAAAGGACTGAGTATTCTTAAGAGGGCTGTAACCGCTCTTCTGGGAACCTTATATTCTGAGACTCACTCTTTCAAACCTTCTATCACTTTGGAGACCGCTACACATTCCCCTGCGATTGACCAACCGCTAGTATCTGCGTCAATGGGAACAACGTGGAAAACACTTACTTTTCCTCTGCATTGTCCTAAGGATACCATCTTCAGACCAGTCAGTAGAGTTGACTCTTGACATGCGTCGCCACTTCCAACGATTGACAGTCCGCTTCGATGGCAGTTGTATTGAATTCTTGTACGTTCTTCGACTTCAGCACATTCCCAACTTGATATAATGAACAATAGAAAGGTACAAGTGAACTAAAGTCGACCACACTGTCGTACAACACCGTCAGTATAAAAACGTCCGATGAAGTAGTTTAAGGATCACAATGCTGTACCAAACGCAGCTAACGCACACCAAACTGGCTCACTGAGACATAAACCAGCTATATGGGAAACATTTTCGAAGATACGACATACACAATTATTTCTACTTATTCCTACTCCCATCTTTGCATTCACACAACTTAGTGTAGTGGTAATAGAGCAGTGCTTGAGAATTCACGTCCCAAAAACAGTGAACACTGTAGTAAAAACCTCGAAACATTCCAACAACCGCTGTATGTATTGATTACAAGCAATCGGCGTCGACACATTTACCCCCGACGATTGAATGCGTTATTCTGCTCCGGCAACAACTACGCTATATTGTAGCGAGAAGGCGTCCAACAAAGCACAATCTTTATTGTTCAAATCGCCAGTCACATGCAACGCGAGTTCTCTCGTTTGTGAGTCATAATTCCAACCCACAACACCCCCGGTTTCCGTTCACACGTCGTGTGCACTTCTAACCGGTTTACGTGTGTGATCGGCGCCTTCTGTCGGGGGGGTTT
>QNGE01000250.1:0-120211 GCA_008508345.1 Paragonimus westermani
CTAAAATCAACAACTTAACAGTGGATACGCTAACAAATTCAACACTTTTAGGTGACGGATTGTTTGCAGGAAATGGATTCGAATTTGAAATTGAAAAGGCCAGAGATGAACTACAATCACATAACACGAAATCCATACTCAGTAGAGCTCCTTCGAATAGTCGTTAGCTTCAGAACATCAAAAATGAGCTGAGCCCCCAACGGGTACTGCATGTAGCACTTAAGCACATTAAAATAATAGTCACTTGAATTCTTGAAAACCTCAAATCGACAGGATGAAACATAAAGGCCCTGGTCAATGTCCCAATAACCGTCGGAAATAGAGGAGTAAAATAGACGTAGATAGGCAGTAAGAGACATGAGTTTCCGATCAGACTGTTGCGTGTAAATTTAAGAGGTCAATGCCATGGTTATTTCTAAAATACAGATCTTACATCAGCAAAGTCGATGCATCAATTATCAAATTTCCTAACATATCCACAACAGTCGTCGCCGTCACGACATCACATCAAACATACTCCTTAATGTAATTCACGTCGTTTACTTGGATATTCGTTGAAGTTACTTCACATCTGCAATTGTGTATTGGTGCGCATTGCGAGCGATTTAGATACTCACACGAGCAACCAAAATGGGACAGCTAAACTTAAATATAATCAAAATTTTACATTCTGATTTCTGTTGCCAACATGGTGCTGATAAAACAACTGCAGGATTTCTGCCTATGATTAGGATTTAACTGGACTTTCATGTGGCAACAGCGTCAAAACAACCCTGCGTTTGTGATGCTGAATATATTGATATGAAAGCTGTTTTCAGATCTAATTCAGAACAGATGCACTTCAGTGGGACATAGTATTAACGGTAGCGGCTCTTCCACTCTATGTATGACGCTGAATTCGTAAGTGCGTACAGTCCACGAGTGACATTCAATTTCAGCGATTTTTTACAGTGGATCGAAATAGACATGTCCATCTTAGAAGGTGGTTACGCAAGTGCGATTTCTGTAATATGACTATCAATTTGAAACCAAAAATAATGGCACCAATACGTGAGCCTGCTTATTACACTGGAGGCACACTAAATTACCTCTGACTTAACAGCGACTGTGTCCTAGTTTTCTAATTGCCTGGACTGTTTAATCGTTTGCGAATTATAGACTACGAAAATTCGGCAATTGGTCAAGGCTGATCAAGTTACCGTTCTGACAAGCTTAATCATGATTTAATTAAACCCACAGCATCACTGTCTACTTGAACGAAGTGGTAAAGCAAATTCTTCTCATTTAAAACAATCAACTTCAGACGCAAAGTTTGTTGAGTCATATTAGTATTCTGTGTCAGACTCCAAAGGTCAGTGTGACTGAAATTTCCCATTTTTGTTCAATCCCAGTGAGTACAGCAAGTCGTTTTATCCAACAACCATACCAGTCTTTTTGAAATATCAGCATATTCACAGTTAAACATTCAGGTCTGTAGCAAAAATAGTTTGCCTTCCACATTCCCACAAGCACGGATACACGTTTACCAACGATAGTAATCAACAGTGGACCACCATTTTGGTCAATGTACTGCAGCTCATTTGGTTATGACAACCACCTGATCCGTAAAATACAATTATTGGCAAGCTATTAAGTTATAAACCGAGACACTGACCGAAAATGTTACTTGCTGTCATATATATATATATATAATGTCTCTTTCCAACTAGTTTGACGTCGTTCTGTTGAAACACTTAGTTCCATTTAGTCAAAACATAGAGAAACATTTCACAATATTTTAACATTTTGATTTGCTTTCATTAGTCACTAACGTAAAACCAGCAAATTTCATGCAAACTGTATATAGAAACAAAAAGTGAATGAAACAATCACAGTTATGACCTTTCGCGATCTAACCGTGCAGTCAATTCAACGAGAAGGTGTGTGATTGCGTTAGCGCCTTCTGTGCAAAGAAAACATTGCCTTCTTTTCCCGGTTGTGATTGTGTAACCGTATCGCGAACGACTTGACAGGTTCAACTTGGTAACCGGTCTCTAACTGAGAAGTAAAACTTCATTTTCCCAATCAACTATACTGGCAAGCTTCAACTTTAAAAGCCGCCATGTTGGCTCCAGGGAATATCAGCCCCGGTAAATTCACCCCAATTTTGCTTAATCGATCAGTTTTTTTACATGTTTGCCTGCACTTGACTTGCTTTACGCAATTTCAAATTGTCTGCCACCTATCACCTAAAGTACAACTTGCAATGTCGACCAACGTTGGTGATTATACGGTTTTGATAGAACTGGAGCCCGTTTTCAAGCAGTTGCGCACAATCATAGCACGGATGAGTTTCTGACGTTTACGAGTTTACAGTTGTCACGTTTCTCTCTTCACTTGACTTGTTACTGAGCAAATGTGGTGTCACCTCGAGATGTGTTATACTACCACATGCCAGCAATTAATTGCCACACGGTCAGCATCGGTGAGAAACAAGCATTGCACTATTCTGTTTTCTTCGGTTCTAATTGGTCACTTTAGTGAACCAGACACAAGCTCTGCCTATGCCCACTTGTCTGTCGGCTTTCCCCGGCTTGTGAACTTAAATTATCGATCTGGGCAAAGTCTCTGAAGCTCCACAATGCGCCCGTCGCATACGACTTCTCCTACCCACTTCACAGACAAAGGTCTAGCTTCAGTTGGAAAGCCGAGGGTTCTGTTCAGGAAACTCAGCATAAGTGGAATCGTTCAAAATGATTGTAGTTTGGCTAAGATGATTCCCATTTTCAAAAACGGCTCACACTTCTTGTGCAAACCGAAGAGGAATTAATCTGATTTCTAGTGCCTAGAGTTACTCGCAGCTAGTCTAATGTGTAGAAAAACTGAAACGTGTGAGAAACTTACCCATGAGAGGTAAGCCGGGTTTTGTCGTGCTCGTGGCTGCACCGACCACATTTTCACACTTCTCCAGATGCTTGAACCGTACTGTTCTTATTAAAAGCTAATATTTGGTGCCTTCTTGGACAGCATAGAGAGTTTTAATTCGGTTTGCAGAGCTGCATTCTGAGGTTGTCTGTCGAGGAAGGATATGTCCTAGAAGTACTTAAGCACCCTAGGTGCAATTCACCGTGTGACCTCAAGTAGATTTAGGGCTTATGGGAGCGTGTCGTCAACCATTAACTTTTCAAGCGGGATGAAGCAAGGCTAACTAGCCCACTCTTTCCTATTCAGCCTCGCAGCAGACGAGATACTAAAGTGTGCCCTGACAGATTGCGAATATGATGTTATGAAATTGCTCTCAGGCACTCGAATCCAGGATATCTATATAAATGGCCTGAGCATGCACAGTAACCGTAGGCCAGGACAAGCTTGTTAAAAATTAAAACACGTGGACGGTATGTTGCAATTGCGTTCCGGTTCATTTGTAATTGGGTTAATGTGGAAATTTAGGAGCTGCGATGTAAACTTAAGTGGTTAACATACGTGGTGCGACTGATGGAAACTTTGTAACCCACATTAACCTGAATAGAAGTGAACTTCCAGGTTAGTCTAAGACTGTTGCAAGTGGATGTAAACTAGAACAGAAGGCCGTTTAGCAAGAAAAACAGAAAACAATCATTTGCTTTTGGACAAAAATAATATTTCATTTGATGGATTAATCTTGCACCAAAAAAATGTCGAAGTATGCCCGGAATTTGGGCCACATGGGGTAAAGACGGTAGGATGTTAAGATATATTTTGTCTATTTTCTTCAATGGTCTAGTATTGGCAAGCGTTTCCTCGGGCCAAAACAGTCAACCGAATGGGTTCAAACTTGTTTAATTTGTACTTTTGCCTCAACCTACATTGGTGTAACACGTTTCTTCACCTACGGGCCTTAACCAAACATCAAGTTGGAGTTGGTGGCTTAGTCCATAAAACCCTTCCACGACGGTGTTCGGAACGAAATGGCCTTTCCATTAAGTAAACTGCTTGAGACTTCGCGTATTATCCTGGTAACTAGAAAAAATCCACTTTTCGTAGCGGTTGAACAGTTGTCAGTCGAAATAGAACGAGACAGGAGATATAGGAATTACCGAATTTACAAGCGTATCCGGAAGGCCCTGAAGAATACTTTCATTTTGATGTTAACTTATCAGACTGGTTAATCGAGAGCTTTCTTCTTCCCTTCGCCAAAAAATCTGTGTTTGTACAAAACGATTGGAAGGCTTTTGAAATGCACATACTTCTTGATACATGTTTATCTGACTTTATAGTTCGCCAATTATCTTGAAGAGGTATTCACCCACTGCTGTGTTACAAGTGCGAAAATATTCCCACCCAACTGAAATCCCTGTTTGAAGCAATTACAGCACGTTATATTTAACTACACATTTACACAATTTTACACAAATTAGCTAGGCTCATATTTCAACGCTGTACTATCTTAGACCGCCAGTAACTATACTCGCTAACTGAGAGTTCACACAGATTCCATTGGTGGCTGCGCCTATCTGGCCTCACTCGATTTCGGTTAATACTAGTTTATTTTGAGATGAAATGCTTACCTCAACTGAAAACGATTTAGGTCCTGGATTGTGAACAACTTTGTAACAATGTGCGAGACTACTGAGGCTATTGAAAGATACGGACTACCGTTACATAGTGTGATGCTGATGTCTTAGGCTCGAAAGACGAGGTGCAAACTGTTTCCGTAGATAAAACCTGCTCAGTGCTGAGCGATCTGGATCGAATGGTCCAACTGTAAGATAAATACATGATGATTAAAAAATTTCAATAAAGTTAAGCTGGACAACATCCAAACGTCGGTTTTATATTCCACGGTACACATTATTCAGAAGAATCAACAATCATATTTAAGTAGTGAATTCAAGGTATTCGCCCCCAATTTATTCAGCTTCGTGCATTTCTTGCTCTCACACCTTTCTTTCCGTGTTCATAAGTAATTCATTTGGCCAATCAGCCCTATAAATAAGATTCTCAGAAAATTCACAGATACGGGCACCTGACTACACCCAGTTTACCGTACAACAAACGAACTGCAGCATGAAGCAGAAAACAACAACAGAAGCTCGAAAGTATTTATTCATATCGCAAGGATTTTGATGAGCAGTTTATGCGACTACTTGGTTTAGATTTCAAAACAAGTGCGTCGTATCTGCGAATGGATCCGATTAACGATGGCACACTTACAACCCGCCCTGAGGGATAGTTCTAGATTTGATATGCTTGCATGCTTGAATTGCTCTACACAGATTGGCCGGCTCATCTGATGATGTATCATCGGTCAGCTGTCCCGGAAATGATAATTTTTCCTAGGTATTTCACAGAAAGTGTTCGATTTCAGTGTAACAGTCTACTCAGTTTGATTTTCAGTCGAAAACTCCCCTTCAACGGAAATAACTTTGCTCTCGTTAACAATGGAATATTGTGACTCATTTACAGGTGGTCGTCAAAAGTATTTGATCAAAGAATGATGGAAGTGATGTACAACGTAACTGAATCTTGCTCTGATACGTCCAAAAAAGGCACAGCTTGATGACGACAGCGCCGTAAGATGCAAATGAGCACTTTCAACTCGAATTTTTGATTAAATGTAACTACCGTTTTCTGATGAAAATTAGAATTTCGGAACTAACCGTAACTCATCTTCCGCAGTTCTTCATTGTGTATATTCAAACATAGAAGGTCGCACGCATCCGCCTGTCACACAAATACGATAAAACCTCGTCGCTCTTGTGTTACGTAACAACTAAACTAAGGTAGACCACATAACCGTGCAATGTTTCAATGGTACACACAACCTGTCGTTGGCATTTCAGATACCTTATGCAAGAATAGATCATTTTCTGAAAAATTCTTGATGTAACTGAAACCCGACCAGACAAGCTCATGTTCTTGTCACGTCAGAGGGAACAGAAGATTTTGTGAAATCAAGCAAACTTCTTCATTCGCAAAAATATTCGATGTACGCTCTGTAGCATTGTTTGGGGAGTTGACTTTCAAGAACTTCCTTGAATGAGTTAAGATTCGCGGACGCATCCACCGAGCACCTCCTTAGTAGAAACAACCCGGTCGGCGCAAGTTCAGAGAGCAAAATCACGGCAATTGATGCGAAACGAAACGTTAACTCGAAGCGTTTGCTGAAAATCCAATTTCTAAGAACTTCCTGAACTTACCGTAATTCCAGATGACCTAGCCGCTTTAGGTCGTGCCTCAAATAGTACAGTTTCCCAACCCTCTCGGGTGGTCTGTGAGCGAATGCCGTTGTCAGCCCTCACTATGATGTCTACTCGTATTTTCATACTCGAATATGCAACAGGCGGTTTCATCATTATCGACTTGCCAGATATCATCTCGATTATTATCCTTCTGCATCTCTTTTGGCTAGCTATTAACTCACCTTCATCAACTCTCGAATCGTCTTACGACACAGTCAACTGGCCCCGAGGACCTCAGCCGAATGCATGTTCAACCAGAGAGTTGTGGCAGATTTCGAAATACTTATCAAAAATTCGTAACTTCTACGCACCCACTGAACAGCCTACCTATTGCTGCCCAATACCTCAACAAGAAACACCTGCTGTCTTCCAGTGACCATCGAGATTGATACCAGACAAACTGTTCATGTTCCAGGCAGAATTACAGTGCAATCGGAAAATGTATGTAACTGGCCACTTCAATAGTCCTTCAGCTTTCTGTTTTCCGGTTACGCAGGAGAAGATAAAAGGTGAATGCCTTCTTGTGGAGACCATGAAAGATTAAGCAACCAGTCAGTTCTAGACAAGAACCATTAGTCGTGTGAAAATCTGGTAAGAAACCCTAAGCCCATTTTGCAAAGGTTATTTTTTGCTGGTATCTACTGATTCTTTTATTCAGCGCTGAACTCCACGTTTTGGTCGCCCGCTGGCAATCACGACTGCTTGTCGTAGGCAAGTCAGGCGAGCACCGTTTTCAGAAAGTACGAATGTATCAAGCTCGTAGCGGGCGTGGAACGCGGCGCTCGATCCATATGTAAACGCATTATTAGCTGAAAACCTCGTTTCGAGCTCATGACCAGACGAAATTAACAAAGACCTAACCTTTATTAGTACCCAGCACCCACATTTGTATCAGAAATGATAGCAACAATCCAATCTTACTGTCTACAGCCGCTCACGTGGAATGCCAACCATCGTTTTAATTATCTAGAATTACTGCTTTTGACCTGCATAACTACGTCAGGCGACTGATAAATGACATGTGATCGCTACACTCAAACACGACACGTGCCCACTGGGCATCATCTTACGTCCCTATGAAAATCAGCACCCGTGAGTTTGTATTTTGCAAAATAACCTAACGAGTCAATCTAACAATCACTCACAGAACGGTTTCCTCTTCTCATATGGAATGCAACCATTTATGGGATGCAAAGATCAGACGGATACCTTAGCAAAGGAATCCGTAACACATTACCAAATATATCCCTAGGATGTATGTCACTCTTTCTCATCTTCTGTAGGCAGAGAACTGCGAGTTAACATGAAGAGACTGAGCAGATGTGAAGCTGAATCACGAAGTTAATAACCACACACACATGCAAACACGAATCAGTGCGCTTCAGTAACCAGGAAAATCTGGTATTGATGAACATATATTTCGGTGCCCAATAAAAAAGCTCCCATTTTTCAACTTATCTCACATCTGCCAAATAGAAAATCCTTCAATTTCTGTAGTGTAATATATGCAAGTCTTTCTTCAGTTTTTTTTGAGCTCGACATATCAACACGTGTCCGACAATCCATTAGGCCAGATTTCTCGACTTTTCATATTCTGGAGTAATTAAAACACGATGCTCTTCATGACCTCTTTACAATTCCAAGCTGCGTTTGTTTCCTGATTCCCTTAGCATTTGCTGCCGGACAGCTGTTTTATTTGTGTATGGTTCTGGTTAACAATATATCTTGGGTTGAAATTTCTCTCAAACAGGTGTTTTTACACGATTAGACAGAGTTCTCACTTGACCACGCTTGTACTGGACTGACGCAAAACTGAGGAGATGGAAGTACTGTCCTGTAAAATGTATGGTACCGTTTGATGGACCGTAGTTCTCAGCTCTTATTGCGATATCTCGTAAAGTATTTCAAAAACCGATGTTTCATGCTGCTCTCAGGTTGTTCATTGAAATTAACTTTAACAACAAACCCGTTGGCAGTGTGAACAAAGTTTTCTCTTTTAATGACTTCCACTTAGATGAAAACAACTGATAAAATTTATCAACCTACTGACTCAGATCACTCAAACGTAAGATTGGTTAGATTTGCCTTCAGGTGCAGCGTTTCCTCATGAATTTCTCCGGTCTTTTGAAGAAAAGGAAACTCGAGCGTTTTGTCAAATCTAACTTCTGGCCAGTAGTTACTTCATTACTTTTATCTTCTCAACTTTATGTTAAATCGAACTGAGGACCACGCAAGCAGTTACTGTGTGTGCGTGTGTGGGAGTAGATATCTCTTTGTTTGACTTCACAAAGTCCATCACAATTGGATGTCTACGCGTGCACTGTGCAGTGTAGGCACCAGGTGAAATAAAACAAAATGTGCTCGAGAGATTTATGGTTTAAAAAATGCCTTCGACTTCTCCGTTAATGTGTGTTGTGACAAGGATTAAATTATGGACCATCTCACAGTATCCATCGACACACCATTTAGCATACTAACAGATCAATGTTTGGCTACGTCAAAACTGTCAGTTAATCAAAACTTTGTCTCTTACAACAGCTTTTGATGAGCTCTATCTTCGAGCTGAAACTGGATTGGGTAGGCGAGCTCTCAGTTTGAGTAGTTCATTGATATTCCAAAAATTGAGCATTACTCATGGACTTATCCATTGGGTTGACATAAGCATCTTTCCCACTTACGCGAATTACCTCAAGTCATTAAAAGAACCACAGACGTCCCTGTTGACCATCTGGCCTAAGACACAGTACCAGTGAACGCAGGTATTGTACTACTGCGATCGCTGAGCGGAGCTATCTTTCTAATGTCTCCAACTTTCCGCAAGGAGTACCGTTCACCACTTGACACATGGTTCTCAATTAGAAACTGATTGATCGTCCAGGAAGTTTTATTCATGAAAAATTTGCACCTAGTAAAATCTCCATCAATTTCAAGCGATGCGTTCAATGTGGTGACAAAAAAAGCCAGTTTCGGATTTATCCCATTGATTTACGTGTTGTCGCGGTTGCGGCTAAAAACATGTGATTAGAAAATTTGCGGTTAGTAGTCTACAAATGTGGAATGCTAAACTAGTAGAAACTAATTTGTACCTGTGGAAAACATAGTTCCCAATATCCATTAAAAAGTTTGCGTTCAACATTTCACTGTGAGGTATAGAAATTACCCATCAGTATTGATGAGATTGGTGGAGATAGTCTAAATATGATATATGGCAACACTGAGTAGTGTTTGGAATTACACAGAGATGAGGATTCTAAAAGTGCACATAAATGAAGTTGCTGCTGAACTTTTATGGAAGAATTGCTGACTTGTATAGACGATGAGCCCGCAAATAGACTTAGAGCAATACGTTGCAACATGGAGTGTTGATGACAGTAGAATGGGAATTCATGGCTGGCATGAATGTACTGACACCGAAAAGTCCAAACCGTACTTCTCTCAACACGGATCACATAAATTATAATGAGTTATTTTTATGCCATTTTAATTGTTAAACACACAGTGTTAAGTGTATTCGTGTTAGCCCCCTTTATTTAACGGGGACATGGAACCGTATTACGATTTTCATATTTTTGTATCAAATACACGCATGTTTACCCAAAATAGTGCGTTTTGTCAACCAGAATTGTGAGTTTCAAATGATCTTTCTGACTGTTCTTGTGACCACTCGTTTTTGCATTCCGCCAGCAATCAGGTGTAGTTAATGAGTTATGTTGTTTGCGGCATTATCGCCAGTACTGTGCGAGTGTACAAAGCAAAGTTGTTAGCGAACATGCAATACACAAACAATCAAGCTATCTTCAGGCTTCTTACCGGCTGTCTTTGGTGGCAGAGCTGAAAGTGAGAAACGTTTGTACACCTTAGTTTCCATAAGAATTCACGCAAAGTGGAAAAGATTCCTTGATAATCGCACGACAAGTACAGAAGAAATGCTGTAGTAACCAGAGTTTAAGTTATATAAACTTAATACACCCGACTATATTCTGACTAAATTTTGAGTTTCTCATCTACGTTGCAGGTATGTCAGTCAGTGCTGACAGGTTGGATAAATTTTACCTGAAGAAGTACATGTTAGAACATCTGATGCTGAATAACTTGTAATATCAGTAAATTCCAAATGGCCGAATCCAGTGCTGCGTTTAGAACAATAGTAATATTTGACCAAATGCGTCAAAAATACTACATACAGATTTAGACTTATGCATTATATGTATAGATTCGTTTTTTTGGACAATTCGCGGATGTTTTAAATAATACTCTTCATTGGGCCAATTTCTCAAAATAACCCTGCGGTGATAAAGGCAGTCAGTGCTTGACCTGAACAAAGAACTAAAAAGACGCTTGTTTTGGAAGTTATTTTGAGTAAAGTTCACCGTATTCTATCTGCATATATCAAAAATATATTTTTACGCACATAATTGAAAACGCAGAACCAAAAATTTCGAAGAATGAACAGAGAAAAGGAGAAAAATCTGTTCGTTCAAAGGAAGAATGTTGTCAAGGCAGTGTCCGTTGTTGTTCTCTGACGAACTCCCATACACACAGTGGTTCGTACTCATGTTCTTGTGTACTTTTCAGTTAAAGTGCGATTTACGACTCAGAGGTTGGAAATATTTCACGAATGAAACAATATTCGCAGTTATTTGTGGGTGCTTATCCAATTTAAGCTAGTACCTATGCCACATGGTTCTTCGGAATTCCAGAGCACCTTGTGGACAATCAACCTGGAAAGCTTACGGGTCAGAAGTTAAGCAGCACAAAAAAAATAACTTATCAATTATCCACCAACTGTTCTTGAACTGTGAAAACCCAGTCAGTTTCTTTTGACTGACAAAGTTCGCACGGTTGTGTTCATAGTGAGATATTGATTGCCCAAATTACCCCACCGTCATGAAATTTCACTGAGATTCACATTTCTTTGATCGGCTTACACTTTGGTCTAGCGGTCAGTTGTAAAGTGATGTAACGCGTATCTGATTATTTATGGAAGCTTTCAATTTGTTTTTTTTTCAAATACTGCCAGATTATTCGAAGTGGTATATAGAGATTTTTGTCAGAAACTATATCAAACTAAATGCTTGAATCACGTTTTTCAATCAACTACCTAAATAACCTGATCACAAATCTTCAACTGAAGTGATAAAAACGTTTCCCGAAATATCATTGCAAAAATGTTGGACATCATTTGTCCAGATTCAGACAAACTGCACGTAGCTTTACGATATGAATCTGAAGCGGTGTTTGCTCTGCTTGTTATCCGTATTAAATCACTTAGTGAAATGCAGCATCTATTTCTACAGTAAATATTAGAGGGAGGTATGCGTGAGCGTTAATCAAGCCCGTATTGGTAACGTTAACTGAAACTATTCCCATCTTATTCCGTTTTTAATATTTTTTAAGGAACGGCAGTTAAAATATGAAAATTTGAAAGTTACTTAAACTCACCACGCTTTTGTTTCGGATGTCCTTTAAAAACCAAGAATTCGAGCAAAAGTCCAGATAAATATTTTTCTCCTATGAGCACTGCTCAGTTCTCTTATTGATCATCTTATGCCACGCGTAAACTATTACTTCATAATTTATTCTCTCAAATTGGAAAAATAAACAATTGTATTATAAGTGCTGATTTGAAATTTTGCAAGTTAAAGGCGCACTGCTACCACAGTGTATACACAATTCATACAATCAGTTCGAGGGTACTCAGGATGTGCTTCAAGGTTAATTTCGTAAAACCACTAACTGTGTAATTTAACTTCGCAAAGGAGATCATTTGAACGCACAGACAGTTCATAAGAATGTCTGCATTTAATTTTGCGTAATATATGCTTACCAATGAACTTTACACCTATGTGCAGACAAGTTTGCATGTGATCAGTAATCTGACAGTTGACGATGCTACCTACTTGTAGGGAATCTATGAAACCATACGAAAGTTTATAAAACGTCAGCAAGACAAAAATATTTTAAAATGAACTTTGTGAACATTCGCCGAGCAAAACTGAGGTACTTCAGCACGTTGTCAGAAAACCGCAATCTTCGCGGGAACATTTTGAGAAACCGAGTTAACGAACGGAATAAAGCATCATTGCATTAGTGCGCAAAGAAAGGGCTGTAGTTTACATAAAGTTATTTTAACTCGTTGGTATTGTTAAGCTCCCTTCCAACGTTTAGGTATACTGTACGTCATCCTAAACTTTCTCGAACAGCATTACGCATTTAACGATGATTACTCAGTTCAGTGTGGGGTGTTTCGACAAGACAGAACCTACCAGGTTTCGTGGTCGATGCCGCTACCGAAGGTGTCACTGTGAACGGCAGAGTATAGCATGGGCCAAAATCAACAGAACAAGTGATACAGCAGGGTGATTGAACTGAACAAATCGATCGTTATTAGGCTATCTCAAAATTGTATTGTTGTTCAACACATGCTCGACGCGATACTTTAGGAGACGTGGCCTAGTTCGACTAAAAAATCGATCATCATTTCATGTCAAACTATTGTAAAATCTGGGAGGGTCCATATTGAACTGCTAAAGATAACTAAAACCAAAGTTTAACAAAATCATCATTCCGTTCTGTTTTTCGATCGGTGAACTTTGTTTAAAAATAATTCTATTAAAAATGGAACTAATTATTTTTCGTCAAGTGAAAAGAAGCACAGCTGGCCTTTTTCAGTTGAGAGCTGTGCGTGCTAACACCACTTCAATTTCAAACACGTTATTTGCTGCTCGTCTGCAAATCGAAAAGTACAGAAAACTTGTGGCTGGAACTGTACAATAACTATTTTCTATCACTAATCTAACCGAGCTTCCCCGCTGTTCACATTCTATTGGGGGTTTCTTTCAAAAGGACCTCCAGTATTTAAAAGGTGTGAGACGAATGTAAAACATCTCGCCAATTAGATGCGAACCAAACTTTCTGGTTATTTTCATTGTACAAGACTTCTTCTGGAACCAGCGAAAACATCTGAGTATGTTATACGTGTATAGCTATTGACGATAATGTTTTCAGTACCACTGTATCCTATAGCAGCTGCAGTACTTTACGGTCATTTTACTTACCACCCTTCGTTTTCGGTTTGGCTGAAAAATACAATAAGTTACAGATTTGCTTGGTAATCAACTCAAGCCAAAACTTCACTTTAGCCTAAAACTAACGAATAGTGCGGCATAGTTGAGTTTCTATCTATATTTCAATCACTCAGCGATTACAGTAGTGCTGATGGACAATGTGTTAATCTGTGCCCCATATGCATGCTATTCTACATATCGACACAAAACACCAGCTTCATAATCAGTGGTTGGTGGTGGTATAAAAAAAGATCAACCTCATCATCCTTACTGCGATTCCCTTATTTCAGATGTTGTCAAATGGTCGAAAAATTTAACGTGCGATTTCAGTAGGAAGAGTACAAACCACACGTGTTATCATTTGTGAGTTTACTTACAACCGGTTTTCTTAGATTTGGCTGGAATCACATGGCAAACGAACTTTAGTAGCTAAATAACGAGCAGCTTCATGTGTTATTCATTGAGGGGAAAATGTGTCTTCATAGGTGCGTTATTCATCAGCAGTTAAATTCGATACGTACGAAAATTTTATGCTATGTGGGTTAATGATACGCTTGAGTGAGCTGTTACTATCTGAGTATCTCAGAAGGCTTTAAACTGATGCAACATCTTCGGCATACTTATAAATATGATAAAAGTTTAGTAGTGTGTCAGTGAGTCAATGCCACGAAATCGCAACTGAAAACCAACAAAAAATTTTGGCCGTTTTTTATTTCAAAATCTGCTTGTCAATTTTTGCATTCGATATTTTTATTCCCATAAAACGAAAGTGAATAGACATTGAATAAACTGCAGAAAAAACTGCACGTTTGCAAAAATATTCATTAAAGTTAACAGAAAACTCTACAAAACCTAAACAACGATCTGCAACCGTAGTAGTACTTTCTACACTCCGCATATCAACTTTTCTTTCTAAACATATGACCATTTTCTGACAAAGATATATTAGGGATAACTCGTATCTTTTTGGCAGAAACGTGTTGAAGCTTCACACATCCCGAAGTATCTTACGTTTGCCGTAGAAGTGTTTCATTTTTGACACCACTCACCATTGTTTTCAGAGGTCTTGGTAAATAAGCTATCTAGCCAGGCTCTTTTCAGGATGTGCTGGACCGGAATTTTCTGTTGGAGCTCCTCAGCAACACACAGACTAAAACTCCGGCCATGCTTTTATGAGGCAGCCTTGTTGTTTACACATGACGCAGTCTTATTCTTCCTGTGAGCGACAACCAAGTTGTTCAGTCATTTTGACGCAAACTAACAGGGTGTACTGTAAAATAATCCTGAAAAACCGAACTGAAGAATTGGGGAGTGTCTGTGCGCAGTCAACATGCCTACCTTTACTGTATGTTTTCTGAACTAATTTCGAATATTCAAATTACTCAGAGGAAAATCCCTGAATAACCCACTTGGTTTTTTCTTCGGTTTTCCTTTAACTGAATGTAAAATTATAAAATAGGCCGTTTATCAAACAAGCACATTACACAACATTGCCACCATATCACACCTGCACATTTAATAATAATTCCTCATTAGTTGAGCAAGTTTGCCACATTACAACCAGTAGAACACTGTTTGTAAACGATTGGTACAGCGAAGATTTAAACAGCTTGTTTCCTTGATGAACCTCGACAAAACAGTGCTAAGACATAAATCACATGATGTTCTGCTGAGTAAAATTATGATTACGCATGGAGATGTAACTGATTTTAAGCGAATCAAAAGTCCACGGGGCAGGGATCACAACATAAGGTATCAAAAGGGCGGACACAAACACTGGTGACAACAATGGCAGCGGCAGCGTCAACACAAACAGTTTTTGAACACACCAGAGGCACCATGATATTAGATACCTGCAGTCAAGGCAGACTAGAGTGTACGTTTTCGGTTGCTCTCAAAAATCATTGATAATACATCGGGAACTTCGGATTTGTGCTTTGGTAGGGTTATGTGCCATGTAACTGATGATGTCAGATACTATCCGCCAGTATCTATATGGAACTGGGTTTCCAATCATTTGGGAAGTTGTTGCTTGACGCGGACAGCTAGTTAGTCTACCCTCCTTATATCGCTCATATTGCAGCCACGTGAATATTTTTATAGACAGTGAGATGTGAATGCTGTAGACTGTTAAATAGTACCCCGGGTGAGTGTTGGAGTCCTGGTTCGCCATACTCTTCACAGCTTCGCAGCATTATAATTGTTGAATACACGTCCTAGATACTGTTGACCAGCTGCCCTCTAGAAACACGAGTTTTAAATGCAACTTTGTTTCTGGCAAGGTTGTTCTTCCCATTCTCAAGATAACGGCTCTGTTGTCTATTCTAGTAACTTGAAGGAGTACCAGCAGACCCGCAGGGTGTCTGTCATTAAGGCCAACTCCAATAAAGTTTTATTGTAGATATCTTGTGGCCAAGCTCAACTATTGTTGGATTCGTCTGACTTGGAAGTTGACCAAATATGTACTCTATGATGGCCTATTTACTTCAAACGTCTCATACAGCGGATTAACCGATGAAGATATGGTCTTCAGTCGAATATTCTGTTCACTTGTTGTTTATCTGTCAGTGTTACAGCAGGATTTCACAAAATTCGAAGATTCCCCAAAGCGTTTTTTAAGCTGTGATGGAATGTCTCCTAATAAAATAATTGATTTCATTATTTATCTCAAATTTGCACCGCGCACATATTTTGCGGTTGAAGTTCCCTTTGATAAATTTTATCCCCTCAGTTGAATCTCTTCAAATCTGTTCCCAACTCTCCACCGGATGTTTGCTGGAGTGTGTATTTGCATACAACCGCCATCACCTGTCTTTCTGTATGACTTGTTTTCTACATAAATTCAGTCATCTACCTGTTGAAGCCATCACGAAACTGGAGTGATAACTTTTTCACTTGGGGTTCACTGAGGTTTCCAAACAGCATATTGGTAAACGTTCGCACAACCAGATTGAATGTGAACCCAATGTTTAATCTTTTGGCTGTAGGTTATGAATATGTGGAAAGCTATGAGTCTATTAACCAGATTGCGTAAACTGCATGTGTCTACTGTAATTAAGGATGCGGAAGTAGTGATGTTTGCACCGTTCAGGAAAACTTGGTAACCATAAGGCAATGACAGAATCCACTTACCAATTATTTTTGCTGCTGAAACAATATGTCAGTAAACCAACGTACAGATCACGTGTTACCACTGTTTATTTACAATCAGGATACAGGTTCCTCAGAACGTTAGGGACATGCACAAAAAATTAATTTTGGTTAAGGATTTTTGTTCGCCCGGTTTTGCAAATTACACTCGTCCCCGTCAAACTGCAGCCATCTGCATCATTTAAATATATCATTTGCGCAAGAATCCCTACAATCATGCAATCGACTGTGTATACTCTGATATACAAGTGCATTACCACCAGTGAACAATGTGTTTTCGAACGGTTCGAGTGTACACAAAGACATCACTGAATACACCTAATAAATGGACATTTTTCAGTAGACAAGGGGAATGTTCTAAACTTTGTAAGCATTTTAGGTTGTAATGTGACTAAAAATCATCCTACACGAGAATAGACTACAAATCATCAGAAACAGAACAAACAGTAATTCGATTTCAGAAGTTATATATAGGTAATTCCTTAGAAAATTTCATCAGAACAATTTTTACCAGGTTTTGTGGTTGCTTTTGCTTCCGGGGCTGTGGCTAAATAACAGGTAAACAATATCTTTCACCGTTTCATACAGGGTATGCAAACAAGAGTCATAATCAGTCAAAAGAACACACAGAATGACTTGTTATTTTCACGTACCAGTCGTTTTATATTTGTCCACAGGAATTATTTTACCATTCGGTATATGGCTGTCTCTAATAAATGACAGTTTAAGAGGCAATACGTTGGTTGGGCCTAATGATGTTTTAGTGGTTCGCCGGATATGTTGCGATAAATATCATGGAATATCAACAGATCCGTTATACTGACTTTTGCGGCCGTTATATATCCCAATAGACTTGAGTGCTACGGAGCGAAAACAATAGAAACAGGCACAACTTGGCTTGATACTAGGGCACTAATGTTCGTCGCAGGGGAGACAGGGTGAACAGTGTCTACTAAATAGGTAGGAGAATAACTGTTCCCTAGTATTGCTTCAGTAAACGCTGGTGACTTTCAGTTAAGGTTACTGAATTGCACGTGGATGGAGTTCATGGACTCAACATGAAGACTGCATCCATACTATACTTTTAGGTAGATGGGTTCGTATTTCTATTCACAAGTTATGTTGATAGCAGATATTGTGGGCAAACGTCAATGTAGTATTGTGATCTCTTGTGCTATAGGTCGAGTAAAGTGGAGTACCCGCAGTATTCCAGCAATGGTTAGTTCACGTAGACTCTTAATTTCTAATGACGTTTCGAGCTACGAGGGCAAATGGAACAATTCGCGACCGAATTTATTCCATAAATTATCCGTCAATACCGGATCCCAAGTTATACTCGGTGAATGAAGAAACAAAGTGTACAAGTTATCCAATGTTGTGTCTTTCTCTCAAAACAAACCACGAAACAGAAGTACCGAGTTCATAATTAGTTTAAGTAAAAATATAAACCCAGATTGCATCGATAGGCAGACCATATAGAGATTACAGTCGGACAGACTGTATTATAAAAGTAAGTCAACTGTAACTAACTCACTGTGTTCAATATTTTGTATCTTACAAACTAATGCGAGTATTTCATAAATTGAAAGCTGTTTGATTTGCACGATAGAAAGTATTTATAATGTTGCTACAGAGGGGAACAGTTTCAAATTTATGAAGGTCTCTGATATGTTATAGGCTATGGGGACCAGCCCGGAATACAATCGAATCAAAATGAAGTGACTTGTTGCCTGCCCATTATGGTTTTAATAACATTATTTCCTTAAATTTAAAATCCGGCAATCTGATCTAAAACATGCTTAAGTCAAAACAGATGGCACCCCTTGAGTACATCAACCAGATCTGTATCTTGATATGCAGTAAAATTATAGTATTTTAAAACGAACTTGGATTCTTCTTCAGATCCGTTCTTACGATGGTTGCTGTAAAGAAATCAAAATGCAACTTTCAAGTATGTCTGCTGAGTATAACAAACACGAATACAAGCATAGCTATACACTATTTATTTGTCAGAGAAATAACAACAATTTTGCTGGTCACGCAATCTCGTCATAAACACTACTTACCTTCTTCTGTTAAAAAATATACTCTAGCGTCGATCCACTTAAAAATATCATGAAAGCTGTTAGCAAATCCAAATAGTGTGCATTACTGAACTACGCAATTTAAATTTGGTAAAGCCCCATAAAAATAATTGACCATGAGATTAATTTCCTATGAAGGCAGATAATTGCATAGCAGTGACCAGCAGACATGTATGTAGTGTTATACAATCTAACTTACACTGTGTTAGCGCGAATACATACTAAGAACTACGATTTTCATCGCATTAAATTAAGTTTTTATAAGCAGAACCGCGAAGTAATGTCAGCATCTTACCTTCGACCAGCAAGAACGTTGCCAACAAAATCAACGAAATTTTTGGTAAACCACTACCCATGTTTACTTGTGAAACCTGTGCACCAAACAGAGTTTGTACCTAGTTATACTCTTTTAGTTACCTTGACACGATATCCACCAATCTTATACATCTGATGTGAGAAACAAATTAGTCGTGCATACCCGACACACGCAAGCCCAAATGTTTGCGTCCTGATTGGCTCTATGTTTAAGGGTAATGAATCAACAAATCACAAAACAAGATATCACATCTCATTAACTGAGGCATTTTAGCGACTTCTGGTTTGTTTTTCTATCGCTTCCTCTTTTATTTGTGTATTATGTGTTCATAATGCAGGCTTTGCTTATTATTTTAATAAAATCCACATGAAATAATAATCGCCATTTTTCTCACTCTTAAATCAGGGCTTGTGGTGTGCAAAATTTGGTGTAGACTGAGTAACTGAATAAAATTAACTTAGCTGATTGATTTTAATAGTGATTTCACTGGTGGAAAGTTGGGAAGAAAGTATATCGCAGGGTACATGATAATTGTTTCTCACTGCCATACTAAGTGATTACATAAACAAATCTTCTGCTTACTCCCCAGTGATAATACTCCCATTCGTTATTATGAGACTCGTGGAATAAAGTGAAGATTGACAGATATTTTAAGGATCATTTGAAGTAGATAAATAAGTTTGCATCGTTGAAGACATTCGAGTCTTAGACCATATATGGCAAAGATGCCTTACGTAAACGACTTACACGTGCGCGTTATACAGTACGTAATTTTCGCATATTAATGATTTTGATCGGTCATTAGGTTTCAGTTTGTTTGAACGGAAACAAGTACACAGTGTTTACAAGCATACAATATTTACAGATGTGATGAGGATAAAAGTCGATTAAACTGTAAAGGGTGCACTCACTTTTGTCGCTTTCAAGGGTGTCTTACCAGCTTGTGCAACGATGAAATCCTCGAAATTGAAAACGTTAATTTCACTCTAAAAAATGAACTGTTTCAAATGAACCGTTCGGTGCGCCCACGTAGAACGAGTTTCGCTTCCTCTAAACTCTTATCTTCCTTTCATTAGAAACTGCACTAATTCAAACTCTTTTAAACAAAACTTATCTAACGACTAATTTTATCAATGCTGCTTGCTATGGAATTTTGCCACTACTGGGCCATATTGACGGGCCCGCTAGTGAACACTCAAAAACCTACACAACTACTTCAGTGCATGTTTCAACCATGATCTAGTTTCTTTCAGACTCAAATTCTTAATAGCACTGAAACAGACATAGAAACTCTGCACGCAGGAGCCGTTCAAAACTGAAACCCTTTTGATGTACCTGGTGCGATGATGCAGGAGATTTCCCAGTGAAACCAGTTGAAAATATTCTTAAACCTGCGCTAGCCTGAAGTTTAAAACCTATAAGTCTACTGTCAAGTCAAGATGTGAAAACTATTCGTTTTTTACCGCTTCTCTTTGTTACTGAACACCAAGTTTCACTGTTGAACGTTAGTTTTCAGTTAAATTTGCAGTTCGTCTTCACGAAATTTCATTAAATCTTCATGTTTCAGAAGTGTTTCGATCACATAATTCTGTTAATATTACGAAGCCATCTCTGGCAAAAGGTATGCCAATCTGGCCCCAATTGTCGCGATTTTAAAGTTTTACATTTCTCACTATTTTAGTCACATTTGCCATGACTTCCCTATGCTGTACAACGTGAAGCATAACGTTGTTCTATTCACTTCAGGTTGCTCGTTAACTAGAATACTTGGTGACACAATGCATCAAACAAGATACCTTTGGTTCAATTAGGGCATGCGTTACATGTCTGTTGGCGGTCTTAAATCAGGGACGCACGAAAGCTGCTCAGTCGGAAAGTTGGCACCATTATTGTTAGGTTTAGCTGAGATGGTTCGGAAGAACTTACTGTTTATCAAAGTAAATTTTCGTGAAGAATAATCCGGGGAAATTCATTCGTATCTACTACATATGGACGTCCTATTCAATTGCTGTAATCAAATGGATTTTATTGGTTACAACTTTTGGCCGAGACCTTAAGAATGAGAATATAAAGGTCACAAGTGTGTAGTTTTTGAAACTTGAGCATCTGAGTGTACAGGTAAAAATTGGTACAAAGTCCCCAAAGATTTAACTGTTGGCAACCGGATGCAATATTCGTTTGATTACTTTATTCGCCAGCTTATGAGCATTTGCATTATTGACATCCTTGTCCATTCGAATGGGAATCTCTCAGAGTAAACGAGCGGGCAAATTCGTACACTTCAGATTATAAGAGGTTGCAAGTAAACGTACGTATTTTAAGTTGATACAACATACTGTGTGATCATCACGTTCAACTGTTGCTACTCATTATGCGGGTGAAAATCTTTTTGTTCTTTACTTGGATATTCCAAAATTATTGGAACCACGAAGTGTCGAAACCGAGTGGGGTTTATTGTTTGCCTCAATTTCCAAACTAACTAACACCTCCACAAGAACCGTGTACAAATTTTGGGTCATTCATACTTTCCAATGTGTGGCGTTATGTTGTCTTTGGCGTTTGCCTATACGCCAGGCAGCAACCTCAAGCATTCCATGAAATATTCAAGCAGTTCACTAACTCCTTGGATATGTGCCTAATGCAATTGTTAGGTCCCAGCTCTTGAAAGTATTCATGAACGTAGTTATGCTAAAAAGCTATGTAAAAGGGGATGAATAATTCCGGAATCGTCAAGTTTTGACATGCGAAAAAACCTAACAAATTCACTTCAGTCGAAGACAATTTGTGTTTGTGCCAACTATTTATTACATATCCAGTTGCCTTTGTATGGGTTACATTAGGAGAATAATAGATGAAAAAGTGAAGTTGCCTATTTTAGCATTCCGCTCATGCAAAGAAGATGAGTATAGATTAATTAAAGTGTGGTCACTGAATGGGCTGATTTGGCCTGCTCTGCAGTCAAATTAGAATACGTCATACAGAAATCGTGTTCCGTAAGCCACTTGGTAGTCACGACTAGCCCACCAGTCTAACTATGGCTACAGATCGGGCTGTAAACATTAGTTAGGTTGCTTCTGTTGCTTTTTTGTGTAGATTTGTAAATTCGACGTTTTCGACCGATTTTGAAAGTCGTATTTCAAGCAAGTGGTCGCATAGGCACAAAATTAAAAACAGTGAAGTGATTTCAAGAAATATTAAGGTATCGTCATTGACAATCTAGATTGATTTATCCGTCTCATTATAAGTTGGCATCTAAAGAATATTCGATTCTAGTCTTAGGAAAAACTCAAATCGGAACAGTTTATATATTTCTGCAATTTTGTTGTTTGGTATATTGCATAAACTTAGTATGGTGTTAAACGGCAATGCAGTAACGTTCATTAGTTTTCATACGACTTATTGCAACTCAGGTAAACCCTGTGCAAACGGGCCGAGCATCCGTTCATTCTTTGCTTGCGGTAAAAGATAAACGTGAATGGACCGATGAATTAATGAGCTGCTTACTATCACCTTTCATCAGTGGATATCGTAAAATAAATTCGGACCAAAAGATGATTGGCAGAACTTCACTAACCATCTTCTTCTCTAACAAATATCGCTCATATTTGAAAAGCTTAACAGCCATCTCACCATAAAACGACACGGAAGTGTTTCCAACTACCTGGTAAAATTTTACCTAAGGTTCGACAACATCAACCATGCATTCATCGGATTAGGACAAACATTTTTGAAATTCCACTTACAATGAGACCGTGAGTGATGACGCAATTTTCCCAGTGTTGTATTTAAAATATTTACAAACAGTATAGTGACTGATGTTAGACGAATATGGGTAGGTTGTAAATGTGTACATGAGGTATAACTGTGGTATGGTTTACAAAACTTTACAGGTTTACTACGTTACCAACCAACTTTATGTTACTTGATACAGACAAGCTTTGTGACATCGAAACGATTTTATGCTCTCCTCTATTCATATGCTGAAGTTTTTTATCGTCGTGTTTACCAAGATGTTTACCAAGATTATATACGGTTAGCAGAAGACAAACTTAGTTGGTACTTAAATAAAGAGAAGAGAATTACATGATTTTATTTAAAAGTGTATAATTAAAAGTAAAATTCACACTATTCGACTTGTTTTATATGAAGCTGTGAATAAATATGAGATAGATCTTGATTGCAGCAGTAAACCATTTACTCGTCTACATCATCTGAATACGAACAATCATACCACAAAGTTTTCACCCTCCAACTACCTCTCCCCATAGGCGTAATGCGTGAAAATATGAGAACAGCCTCAAAGTAGGTAAAGATGGATCAGTATCGTTTGTAAAGCATATTATACCCTGGTAAGTCGTCTTCCTCAATGGTAAGGTAAGTGATTTTTGGAGTGTTTAGGAGATCGCAACGTCACTTCCATTAATCATGATACCTCATGCCAAGATACAGTTGAGTTGGCTCATCGATAATTTGAATTCGGAGGACTTGGTCAAGTGTGCCAAGTAGGTGACGTACAGGTTTTGCGCAACTCACATTCAAGTCTGCTTGTGTGAACTCAAGATAGGTTCATTCTTTGATTTAGTGCAGCAAGAGCTAGATCTCAGAACAGCCAAAAGGTAGTGAACCGAACAGTTAGGCAAATGAATTTTTTAATTTAGAAACTGAGATGAAACGTGGATGGAAATGATAACAAAGAAAAGCAAACATATGGGTGTTACATTATTGATACTCAGTATTTTTGTGTATTTTTGCATAAACCTGCGGGCAGGAGCCTGTCGTCGCTTTAGTGATGCAAATTTGCTTTTGACGGTCTATCGATCATGAGAATATACGTATGAATTACTATATCTAAACAGCACAAACACATCGTTTCAGCAGAACCATCCGCAAGTCAACACCTTTCAATGATTAACCACTTCACCGTTCTGCTTCATACAAATCTTCTCCGGTTGTGTGAACTGTTCAGCTGTGTGTAGTTTAGTACTGCAAATTATTAGTCAGTGTCTAGAAGTTTTTAGTCAGGAAACACTTTTACATATGACCCATGCTGTAACTAAACAAATAGGATGCCGAACGTTTTACAATTGGTCTACAAATGAGAGTAAATTACATAAGCTCTAATAACTTATATCTATCTTAACCGACTTTCGAATTGTTCAACCCGATTCGTTTGCATCAACAGTCCCTAAACAAACCGAAGTCAGTCTTCAACGAAGTTTGAAAACCTGTCGCGATAAGCCAGTTCAAAAGTTGGTAACCAAGAAACAAACGAAAATAGAATAATGGCAAGCATTATGATAGTTTATGAGAAATTTTTAATAAAGCTCACAATGCTCCATGCGCTTGGGTATTTGTGCGACGGAAATGCAAGACCTGGATACGCCAATCATCAGAAGCTCAGTTGGCTTGATTAAATAGCTTGATGGAAGGCGGGAAAGTAATGTACTGGCTTACAGCTATAATCGCCTAAATAACACACCTTTAGTTAGTTGCCGTCCTTAACCGGATTTTTCCAACGGAATCTAAATGAAGCTGGCGCAGGAAAGGTCCGTCATAATGGCAGCACCTGGAAAGCTCCGTTGCTAAGATTACCTGTTGAAAAGACAACGATGGGAGGGCAGCGGTAACACAGACGCTGACTTCCAACCTCGGCCGTGGCATAAAATTACTTTTGAACTCTACGTGTTTTGCAATAACGTGTTGCTTTACTTAACGGACAGGCCTCTGAGAAAATCACTAACAGTCAGCATTGCGCAAGCGCATTTTTCTTATATAGTTCGCATTAAAGCACTGCAATATGCCTGCCTGACGACGCATACGCGTCAGCGAAATGACGACTTTTTATCTAGACAAAGACCTTCGACTTCCGGTTAAATACAGCGATTCCTTTTGTGATGGGCGAGCTGAACAAATTCAGGCATTCAGTCCGCTCCAGTGGTTGATCGGGTTTGACGTTTGTTGCAACATACTCACCGAATTTTTGGAACTTCATACTAACGGTCTCATTTGCGCGACTGACCGTCACCGATCGTTACTAAGGATGATTTGTCTTACTTGCTTTTAAACAAGATAGAACAGAGTTAGCTAGTACCATATACCACTGTTTCCACGAGTTAACGTTCAACCTTTCAGCCTTACTAACAGAATTGATGATAATAAACATGGTAACACGAAAGTCCCAAAACTGATGTGATTTCTGGTCTATGCTCAGCAGTTTGTTCCCGACTGAAGGCAACCGCTTTAGTTTACCAAACATGCCAGCAGCTATTTTCAAGTCCATGTATCAGACTGGCGTTTACGTTGGTGGTTCAGCGGTGGGCTTTCGCGCCCAAATTTCTAACCTGAAATAGGTTTGGCTGCTTTTTAGCTTCAGTTTTCAGTGCCATTAAATGTTCAATTCTAGATGGAGAGGTAAACGTAGTAAGGTTGAATAGAATAAAAATGTACACTTTCCATCAAAATTTGTACAAAAAATGCTGTCAGCAACTACCTACTTGAAGATTAGGTTTTCAGAGCCTACCAATTTTATTCGTTTGTCATTCGGTGATACCATACCACGGTGATAAGCCACTTGATTTCTTGTGTTATTGAGCACATCTTTGCCCGCGAATTAACGTCTTTATACTTCATTGTTTCACGGGCATCAAATTTTGAACGGTGCTTTACCACAAACTTTTACCTTAGAACAGAGTACACATCACATTTTCATGTTGAACTTACCTGGCAACCTTCCATGTTCCACCTAATTTTTGTTGCGGTGTATGTAATTGCCGTCCGGTTTATTATTCGCTCAATATATTCCACATTGAAAAGTCCCTAACCTCCACCTTCTTCTACGTTTCAACCACCTCGGGTGGCCTTCATCAGGAGTGTTGTAATCGAAATCACATTGACAGAGGAACAGAGGTCACATGGGATTTGCCGTGGTTAGGTCAATTTGTACTGCATCAGACCGGATTGGTCTAATACTTTGCCCACTACGTGGGGGTGAGACAGACGTAGATAAGACGCGTCCGTGTCTGGTGCTGTTTATCCATCCACGCCACACTGCAGACAGGGGTTTGCTATCATTGCAATTAACACTAGCGTTCTGTGTGTAAATGGTGAGAGCTTCAGAACAGCACCGCTCCGCATAGAAAGCTAGACCCTGGTGAATCATTCGAGCTTGATCAAAACCTACCTTGTGATTCTTTGACAGTGCATGTAGTGCGATGGTCGAATCCTTCTCTAGCTTCTGAAGTTGATAGGCGTGTTTAAGAGGAAAAATTGTGTGCCTCTTGTGTTCGGCAACACACACTTTCAGTTGTCTCCTTGTCTCTCCAATGTAGCTGACATTGCAGTCACCGCATTTGATTTCGTAAACGCAGTCTGTCTGGTCGCCCATAGAAATTGGATCTTTAGGATGTGTTGGCAGTCGTTCGATTGTCTGACCGAAATACAGTGCGGATAGCATACTCAAAGAGAACGGAGCGAATTTTTTCAGATGTTTGTTCACGATATGGTATTTGCACAGTACAATTGAAAGTTTTGGTCTTTTTGGTTTCTTCTTTAGTGGACATGCGTTTGGATAGTGAATAGCGGCTGTCAATGTGATTTCGATTACAACACTCCTGAGTAAGGCCACCCGAGGTGGTTGAAACGTAGAGCATCAAAACTTGCTCGTAACTTTATGTTGTTCCCAATCTATTTATCACTAACATGTTAAACACGACGCCCGAAGTGTTCAACTTCATTTGTACTAAATTTGGTGCGAATATCTTACTCCACTTTTTTCCTATGGCCATATCACGTTAGATATTTTGTCGCCATCAATACACGACGATAATTCTACTCAGATAAGAGGTTGCACGGTCCGGAGTTACAAACGACGAGCGTATAATGATTCTCTCGATAATGCCTGGACGTCAGTTTGCGTTCCAGAAGCAACACCGGGGTTGCGACAATTGCCTTAAACTGGTGTTTTCCTGATCATATTTCATGATGTGCATGTGAAACCACTGTGAAATTACTCAGTTTTTATGCAAATGCTTAGTAGGTTAGACCGAATTACAATACGGGAAATTTTACACTAGAATAGGCTCAACCAAGCTGTGTACTAGACAGTTCGTTTGACATCAGCGGAGATGCAGTCATCGGATGACTGTAGTCAGGTAACTGACTGAACATCCAAAATGGGAAGAAAAGGCAAGGGAGCAATTGATAAAGCCAGGTTTCTTATGGAACATCTTTCAACGTCGGTCAACTTAAGAGTAAAAATGAACAACACAGAGAAGTTCTTATCCTCTAAAAAATAGATATCACGGTCTAGGTAGCGATGGGCTGTGTAACTATCGGGTCGTTACTACACGGTATGATTTTACGACATCTCGGGCTGCATCACCTAACTGGAGTGATCCTAATTGGCTGCTTCAAAATTTCGGCGCCTCCCCTTGTCCTCTGTTAGGTAAGACAGTAATGTACACATATTCATTATACGACGTGTAAAAGATCTCATCCGAGGGCGATTAATGCTTATTTGACCCTGGAAGGTCCCGAAAAGAGAGACCTCAAGGTAAATTCAGCCAGGCACAGAACTCAGATGGTAATCTGGTCATTAGTCCACCGTTTCTAGCTTACTTCATCACACGCAGATAAGAGGCGCCAGGTAAAAGTGTGAGTTGGCATCTACTAGATATGTTCAAGCTAACGTAGCTTGCGTGACTAAATGATCGTTTTCACGGTTTAATAGGATTCGTCTGTCCGGAAGTGAGAGCCGCAAACTACATTTTTTCTGAGGTATTCCCACTGTACTCCGCTGGTGCATCTGAGTAACCATTGGTCGAAAACGGGCACTGAGTGAACATTCTTCCTGCAAATGAGCTAGTGGTTGTAAGCATAAAATACGATCGTTCGTGCAACCGGTATTACACGTTGGACCATTCACCAAAGCTGAGTTCATGCCGGTTCCACAGACGGTGTATTTGGTAAACGCCATATGAGTTCTAGTTTCAAGGTTCATGGTCTTATCAGACTTGACACCAGTAGCGACGCAGCTCCAAGGGTACATTAACTTTTCGATTACATTCAATGGCTCGGTAACAAAGATGACTCAGGAAGTAAACTTCTGTAAACTATTCAACCCTAACATCCAATCACACAAAGGGGACGAATTAAGGCTTCTACTTCTCCTGAAAAATATTTGGCTCCCCACGAGACGTCGCAGTTTACATCCTGTCCTCTCCATTCTTCTTGATTCATTGTCAAATGCCTGAGAAACCTTGAGTGTCACTATAACCGCAGTCTGATGAATCTTTGTTTGGGATCACCTCGCCTGCAATGTTGGGCATGGAATTAAAAGCTGGACAGATTCCCTGCCCTGAGCTAAAATTTTGAGGATCGGCGATGCGTTGTGATAATCCCTAACTTGGCTCAAGGTCTGAGAACAAATTTCCAAGATGTTCAAACAGTCCTTAGACACACCTCCCCTCAACACAATATCTTGGCGTGAAGCCTTCTCAACTGACTTCTACAAGGACCGTAATTGTCAGCCTTCTGTATGAACGGCGGATTTCAAACATCTGGCGAATTATGATGGGGTGACGACCATTAGGTCTAGTTTGAAGTAAAGACCTTAATGGCGTTGGTGGATTCTAGCGTAAGCCACTGGAGAAGTCAAGGAGGGGCGGTCGATTCCTGGGGTCATTTGAAGGAATCCATATGATACAGCAGAATGCGCGGGAAAATTAGTCCAACTGTGAAATTTTCTAAGACCCGGCATGACTTCTTAGCTGAGCTTGTAGAGTGCTTGTTGCATGTCGGCGTGCTATTTCTGTGGTTGGTCTGAACCTAGCCGTAGCCCAGAGTTTTCGCAGCTAGGTTTGACCTTAATTTTGAAATCTGCTATATTAAACTTGAAAGCATTGCTTCTATGTCTTCATTTTGTTGCGGTGGGCGTGTGTTCAACTTGTTGATTACATCAAGTGAATGAGGTCCGATCATTTAGAAAATTCGATACACTTTTCATAAAGATAGAACCGGACCACTGCGACAGTTATTCATACCACATGGCCTGAAGGTATCTGGATACCATATATACAGCAAGTCAGACAAACGCCTTATTGTCCGGAAATTCGTGTGATACCGTTTTGGTAACTAGAACTCGTTTTCAGTAGAGTAAAATTCACATTGACGCAGTAACATCAAAGAACATGCATGAAAATTCATAGATTTTCAGGTTTTCAAAGTTAAAGGTCACTGCCATCTGGTAGTAATAAAGCTTTTATCCACGCTCCGTAGCCTATTTACAGACGAAGATAACAAACAATGAGATATGGTCAGTTTGATCAGTGTAGTCAATCAACCCACTCGTTAGGTTTGTTCTATTTTCTGCAATCCGGCGCAGATTGACAAGCGTATCTACTAAGTGTCTAGTTGTCTTTTGTACGTGACTGCTCGTTCACTGTGGTAAACCAGCCTATTCATAAATTAATTTTTATATAGAAGAAGCTTGTTCTATTAGCAACCGACGGAGGACACTGTGCTAACCAGCTTGGGTAAACAATTAACAAGACGGATTAGTTTAGAATGAGGACAATCCGGTGCTGGCTAGCTTAATCTCTTAATGTAGCCTACGTCAAGAGAAATTAAGAAGTACGCATACGGTAGCAACGACAGTGTTTTAAAAGTATTTAAATTTATTACTAGTCAATAGAGGTGTGACGAACAGCTGTCTTTGGTTATTATTTTCCATGTCAACACAATAACAGACGCCTCACTAAAGCGTTTTCTGAGACCAATCGAAAATGTGGTTGCTAATGGATAGCAATAAAACCGCCCGCCACACTCCGTATAACTGATGATGTTTGGACCGGGTTTCCACTCAACATTACATATTCAGGTCACTCGAGGTAGTTAAAACGTCAGGTATTATAACTTGCTCACATAGCTCTGTTCTTCGCAGTCTATTCATCAAAAGCATGCTAACCACAATGCTCTGATCGTTTGAATTCATTCATATTAAAGTTGGTTCGAATATTTTTCATGATCCTACTTACAGCTCACATAAGCCACTTTAAATGTAGATTACACATGTACTAATACCTCAATAACTCAGCAAGTCATTAGTTTGGCTCGTACTTGTGGCTGACTACCAAACCTAGTAGTACAGCGTCTTGTCAAGTCAATCACACATCCTGTCAGCGTTTGAATTTGAAGTTCTCAGGTGCATTTTGTCAACTTAGCGAGGCATGAATTGAATCAAAATTTTGGCTGTAGAACGGAACACACAAGTCGGTGAAAACAAACGTTAGTCGAAAGTAAGAAGTTTTAAATATGTGGAACAAAGTGTAGCCAAGACATATTATTTCTTATGGCGGCTACACAGTTTTCAATCAGAAGCGTAGCAAGGATTACACGCGGCCTTTTACTTCTAGGGTAGAAGATTGAAAATTTGAGTATGCTCTTGGAGATTGAATTCACGTGGTAATGCATTCTGGAACTAATTGCATCTGAGTTTTTGAACAGGAAATGTGAGAAGTTCTTGAAGGAGTCGGTCTGTATTTTTTTCGAAAACAATTCTCCTATTAAAGCAGTCAAGGTGTACCACGCCATATCGATCGATCGCTCCAGTTTCCAGTGAATTGATCTGCAAAATTGCACCTTGCCAAACAGATTTGAGGCGAACGCCAGTGAGCCACTTAAACTGTAACGTGATTCGGCCTAATGTCCTGACTATCATATATGACCCTCTCGTCTGACATACTTCGAGTCTTGTTGGCTGTCTATGATAAGCGTTCAGCAATACATATTTAGAGCCGCTGTGACCTAGTTTTAACTCGTTTTTCCAATATGCACTGCTACCAGGTTCTCACTCTTTTTCGAATTTGGCACAAACAACTGAGTGCGTATTAAAAGGAGGCGATCCAACAATGATGTCCAGTGCGGTGATAGAATTATTTTAATGTTTCTATTCGTTATTTTGATTGGCAATAAACTGGGGGCTCGTGGTGTTTTCGAAAATGTTACTTTAAGCATCGCTCTCTTTGTTATCTTTTCTTCTTTGCAGTGAAGCAAAAAGAAGAAATTTCGTTAACATATCAGTAGATACATTTTTGAGTGATTTCGTCTGGGCTACAAACCTGTCAGTGCATCATCTAATCCGAGAAGTCATAAGTTTGCAAAGAGCAAATGGTGCCACACATTTTGCTTTTGTAGGTGTAGGTATGTGTTAATTCAACAGGGTGTAATTAAGTGAACAAACGAAAATAACTACCCTTTCCACGGTTGTGGGGCGCACTGGCCTGACCGCTTCATGAGGAATTAGTTTTTTAGTTATCCCGTTTTGTTTTAGCTTCGAAAACTAAAAACAACGAAGGGTGCTTCAAAACCGAATAATTTCTCAAACGGTTTATCAGGAAACCAAAATGACGAAGTGGTTTTTGAAAGCTAAGAATGCGTTCACATCACGTTCTCACTTTTAGCTTTCCACCAGGTGGGTCTGTTATTTATCCACTTGCATAAACTTTCCTCTTTCTGCTCTGCATTTCTGTCAGTTCGTGTACCTCTGAGGTCGATCAGTCCTAGAAACCAGGACTTGCTCGATCTCTAGCTTCAGTACCTAAATGCCCAAAAATGTGAACGATTTCTTTACTCAGGCGACAGCACGCTAAGAACTGTTGACATCAGTGCTGTTCTACATGCGGCGTCTGGAAATTGTAGTAATTGCGTTCGGATCGTATGTCATCTGGTACGGCATGAATCAGGTCAGACCAAAGGTGACTAGCAACAATTGATCCTCACTCAGACAACAGGGTTGCACTGAAGGTACATCCCAGAGGGGAACTGTGTGATGACCTGGGGTCAACCCCGGTCTGTGTGTTGTACGTTGAGCAAAAATCTCCGTAAAATACTAGTTTGCATTATAGACAGAACCGTGATCACGTTCAGTTACCGTCCGTTTGGTTCGTATGATTACGTTTGTTTATATGCACGTTTAGTTGCTTATGTGAACCAGTGACTCCATACACACTTCCGGTTTGTTAGCGTGATGAACGACTGGATTTTGGACCTACGTAGCTGCTGCTCCGGATCTGTGACGAAAAGCTTCTCATACAACCTGCTGCAGTTATTGTACACTACACTTTGAATATCCTGTCTATTCTCATTTCCACTACGCGTTTGGTTCCTGTTGCGTACACCAACGGATTTTTAACTTAGTGCACGTACACCTAGTGTGTGCTGTGCCCGGTTGACCATAATGTTACGCGAAATCATTCATCCTGAAGCGTTAAGTAAATGCGAGAGATGCTCTCACCCAGGGGAAATATCAGTTACAGTATCATTGTTGTTTAAGCGAATAACAGTCAGACCGCAGATAAATTTGTAGACGACGTGTTAGAACTCCTAAAAAACTGTGTTCAGCCCATTTTTTATTTGTAGTTACTCGAAAAGGCCAAAACTGAGTCGTGACAGCGGTTTTAGGTACATCTCCATTGTCAGTGGATATTGGTGGTGCTCGCGGATTAGATCTTTTATTTATATATATCTTTGTCTACGAGAGAGATTGTAAGATAGCTTATTTGTGAAGTCGGATACGCATAAGTGCTCTACCTATTAAGGCCACAATAAACACCACAAGGATGCCAGTCAACTGACTTTTAAAATCCAGACCCAAGAAATATCCGAAAGAAAGATTAACCCGAATTCCAGCATCCCTACGGAACCTGCTGCGGCAAGTTCAAATTTATCAAGAACCAAAATGCGCGACGCAGACAATACTGGTTGCCCGTTGGTTCAGAGGTGGGCTGACTTTGGAGGCAGCAGTAGCCAAGATGCTTGCACAAACTATTTTTGGGGATGGCTGTAAAGTTCTGCAATTGGTGGCGAAGCAGATGGGCGGGTGCAGAATAGGTGGATGGCTGCGACAGTCGAGCGACTGCCGTTAATACTGAAAACTATGGTAGCATCTACTCCGGCATTGCGGAGCGACTGGATGTTAGCGGAACATGAGAATATCTGTATCACTCACGTCAAAACGGTCCTTCCTGAGAGTGATTGTATAGTATAGGTTGCTCCGGAAGCGCAAACTCGACATCAGCGAGAACTGACCAAAAGTCCCGATGGCATTTCTACAGGCAGTACGCAGGTGGGGCGCGCCTGATTTTCGAGCTCCCTCACTCACCTGTAGGACTACGCGGTCCTGCGCTCCTACGACCACTGGGAATGTGGTTCTTATGCTGAATGTGAGGTGACTGAGGGTGGAAGGACTGATAGTGTTGGTCTCCAGTGCTGGTCGACAGTCCGCCTTCTCTAAGGTGATAAATATATAGGGCTAGTTTTTGCGCTGTTTGTGGACGTGTCACCGTGTCATTTATAGCAAAAGCATTAGCCCTACCGGCACCCTGAGTAACGTTGCTAGGGGGATCTACCCAACCTACGCTGTTTTGGAGATCCGTTCCAAGAGCTGTCAGTCGACATTATCAAGGCCTCTTTTTAGGACATTCACCTGTGTCCACAGTGCTCTGATTTGTGCAAGGTAGACTAAGTGGTAACCGATTATATGCTCAGCAGCTAAGTTGCTAGTGGATGCGCTTATTCTTGAAGTACTGGCACTGATAAGAAAGAGTTGAAGACACTCGGGCAGTTGGCCGACGATATCGGCAGTATTGTTCAGCGACTGACGGCGGGCCACCAACACAACAGTCAGGGCTGTCTTAGGCAGCCTTCGCACCCATAGGCCTCACAAAAGTGACTCGTCCATGTGACAACTACCAAAAAGTTGCCGCACCCTCTGTAGCAGGGTGGAGTGACACTTATCGCCCGGCCGCAACCCACAGCACCTGTAGGCGTGGTTTTGCTGATGGGTTATCCTCTTTATTACATATCCATTAGGACGTCACTCTGACAGTGCACAGGCTGAGTAGAAAGACCAACACGCAGTCAAGTTGCGAAGTCCCTTAGAAAAATGGACACTAACTGGCGGAATTTCGTCTGGTCGGACAAATTTGAATGGTTGTTAACTTCCATCCCAAGGTATACGAATCACAGCAGCGAGCTCATCCACAATAATAAATTGATCGTTTAGATAAGTGCGCCTAAGCTATAAAAATCTGAGGAATTCATGTATTCGGCAGACTTGGTGAAATGCTGAATAGCTAACATTATAAAATCAACCGTAAGATAAAATTTTCGCTAACTATAAAACTCAACGAAAAAAATTCTGAAGAAGGCCAAGTGACACGATTAACGGAAATAAATAAATATCGTACACAAATAATCCACACAATATAGTTAATTGACCAAACGTCCAGGAACCAAAATGCAAAGTTAGCTTACTACAGTTTACCGATTATAAACATCGTTTTGCTTACCTATTTTTAGAAGCAATCACGCAACATTTTTCATTTTAGATTCACTCAGCGGGTGGCGTGTAGGACGGACATTTGTAAGAGTTCCACCCAAAGGAACAAACGTTCGTCATTGAGGTGTACCAAGATATGCAATAAAATCACTACAAGAATTAAGCCATTCCAAGAAGTCCCTATATGATTCTTTTGGTGACTTTACCGTGATGTATGTCTACTCTGTCCTTAGACTTTCTCTGTGAATCCTGTTTCTCCCACTTTAGTCATTTCAATTTGTGAACATACTCTCACATGCGATTAGTCAAGAACGAAGCAAGTGAACACGGGTCGCTTGATAGGAGATTAGAGGCGGCCATGTTGGAGATGGAAGCAAAAACTGAATACATTGTGAATATCACTATAGTGCAATGGTCTGAAATGTCTGCATGACTCATATTCACCGCTGAACCTGCCACTGGTTCACTGATCGCTCGAAGATTAGAAAGTTTGTCACTTGTGTGGTTCCCCACCTCTTAATGTGTCGTTACGGTTCTGTAGTTTCATGTGGTCCTGCATTTCGACAGCAGCGACTACAAAGAGTTGTCAAGTAACCAATTCCCCTTCTCAATCCTATGAACTGCTGAAATAATGAATCCACTTGAGATGACGTAGTAGATGGTAGCTGCTTCCAGCCGTAAAGTACCCTGGAAGTGAACGTCGGTTTGATTCGAAAGAAGCAGAAGGATACCACCAAATACTGTCAAAATTCAAGATGGCAATAAAAATGATAGGGACTAGTTGTCATGATTGTCACTGAATCCATTTTTATTAATGTTTTTCTATTACACTGTTCACAGTATGAAGTACAATTGCGCTCGATAGGCAAATACTGGATTTGTCTAGTTCGGGGTGTCATTACTACTGTGTCGAGACTAACTTTGGAGTTCAGCTGAATCAATCGTCTTATTTCCGTACTTGTGAAATCATCATACACTAATCACACACCAAAAAGTGTGTATTGAGTTGCCCAATGTGCTTTGAGCGTATAGTGTTGGCGTTAATCCCGTTGAACGATCTTCTCGAACTACACAGGTTTTTTTATCAGAAATTCCTTTGAATATACCAAGCACTCAACTGATTCCATGTGCTTTTTTGTCCTCTCTAACGCTTCCAATCCAAGAACTGTTTTTTGAGTCGCACTTACTCGTGGGTTTCATCTCTCATTATTCCGTTTTGTTTTCAGTTTTTATGATGATACAAAACCTTTTTTCGATTTTCTTTGCTAAAGGAATTTTGCGGACTTATGTTTGTGAAACGTGCCATTGGGCAAGATTGTTAGCCGCACATGCTGTTCTTTTACAACTCTCTTCTAGCTGCTTACCTGTCGTCGTTAAATATACATTTCCTGAGTGCATAGATGCTGTACCAAAATATGACGAACACCCAGCTTTGTGTAATTCAAGAATTCCTAGTCCGGTAAGACGCGACTACGCTTAAACCTAAGTGGAAACGTTTGTTGTGTTTCGTGTTTTCAAATAATTCACAAATATTTTGAAATCACATTGGACCACAGAACAGGGCAATTTGGTCAACAACAAAATTAGTCGCCCATCATATTCTCTACAGCTAGGATTTTAGGATGAGCCATTGTTACTTCAATACATTGTCATGAAATTCAATGAAATTTGTCCAAACATTCAAGAACTGATATCCATCTCTTCTAATAAACTTGTGTGCAGACAAGAAAATCTGAACACCTACCACCTAAGCCCTTACCAGTTATCGTGCAAGTCAACGTTCTCACAAAAGACAACTTTCCAGCTTTGTTATTCTCCCTATATACAAAAGTGAACATGTAACGTGAAAGTGGGTTTCCGGAAACACGCTCATCTCAAGAAACCTCAGGTTAATTCTGACGGATCAGTCACTACGTTTTGTTCGGTAAATTGTATGAGCTACATTCTTTTCGTCTTCGCATGGAACATTTGGCATGCAGATGACCATATATTGACGTCGGAGATGCTCAAGTGGATTCAGGCTGTACCAGTTTTGAACATGAAATTTATAGACAACTTCTTCGAAGGCTCAATCAGCAGGCGGCAGACACCGCTTTTCAAGAGCGGAGAAGTTGCCTTCACCGGTGAGTTCGATGTTTCCATCCGTATTCAACGACGGAATGACAGACTTCTGGCGTTCTTTATTTTTTTCTTGCACACTTCCTGTGCCGCAAACAAACCTAAGCGGTACTGCAAAAATATATTATGTTCTGATTCGTAGATTAACTTTCTTTCATATAAAAGACTTCCATCCCGATGTTAGTGAGCAGCAAGATGACGGTTTCTTTCATTTGATTTGAGTTACAAATATACTACTTCATGGGTGTTGCTAACTGCCAATTCCGGACATACAGTGTTCTTCAGAGTTACGTTTAGTCAACTCTCAACGCCAGTCTATAAACTGGGTCTCAAATAGTCGTGCTTGTGGTGAAGCGATCGTCTGCTAACTTCACGGCCCGCTGACCAACTCACTCCACTCCAAGAAGATGATCGTAAAGGTGACTCTGTTATTAGTGAGATGCCGAAATACGACAAAATTCCAAAAACTAAGGGGGAGAAATTAACGACAAAACTCGATGTTGAATCCAAAAAATTTTCGAGGTCCGAGACTAGCCATTCACGTGAACAGGGCCAACTACAAATCACATAATAGCGTAGCTATAAAGCGTAAGTGAAACAAAGGTACACACAAACATCGGTTCAGTAGTGGGAAGTAAGGATGGATAAAATGAACGAGAACAAGTTCCGACAAGTAAACGATATTAAGGCCTAGTAATATATTGAAATTAATGTTGAGCCGAAAGACAACTTATCGAGTGGCCGTATTAGTCCTTGTGAGGAAGGCATGCAGTTTTTATCAAGACGATTTCCAGCGTGGGAAAAGGAGCATTCAACATAAAGGGGGAAAATAGATACAGGGAGCGTGATCATCACATTTCTACTAGACAGACGGTCATCGTCTCACAATCAACGCAGACAGCTACAGACTCATTCACATAATTCGCCTACAACTTTCTCATTTGTGGTAAATTTGTGCGCCTGTTATTGTCACTTCAATTTAAACGAAGGTAATATTACTGTTACTATGTAGGCGGGAATGCACGTATAATTGATTTTCTGTGAATCTGTTTCTAACTTGCTATACATATCAAAAACCGTTCCGAAATGTTCGCGATTATAACAGTCATGCCTTACTTCCTGATTGAAAACCTGCGGGTCACCACTGCCTGCTGGTTGGGTTCACTTCTATGCTAAGTCGGGGATTGAGATTCGCAAGGTCATCGCATTTTTTGGTTGCACTCAGATCACAGGTCACAGTGAAATTTTATCATTTTTCCGGCTTTAACAGCCAATGATGGCCCACGTTGGCAGGGTTTACAACTACTAAATAATGGTCTACGTGTCTGGGGACTTTATTTGGGTGAAAAGTTCATTTGCTTTTGGTGCAGTGACTAATGTACACTGAACAGCCCTTCTTTTGTGATGAGTGTGACCTACAACATTCTGGGGCTGGATTAATGCTCAAATATACTGACTACGAAAGGTGGTTATTGCACTGTGTTTTACTCCAATGTAAAATCACATTCAGAGTGACGCGAATGAAATTCACTTTCCTTCCGATGTTCACCGTTAACAACATGGTCACCCTAACTGATAGTTTTCACCTTTGATATGTGTCAGTTGACACTCTTCTCTAACTGTCGACAGGTTTAAGTAACAGACTACATTAATTCCCTCCGTTTCTTGGAGCTGAATAAACTGTCGTCCGTTCGTTTTGCGGTTGATCAAGGGTCGTTTGATGTGGTCAGGAATGTCAACTTGGTGGAGCATGTGCGAATAACAGCGTGGGAGAAGTTCACATAAAAAATAATTTGCTTATCAGTTATTTCAGCAAGTAGGTGAAATAAAGTAACAAGTTCCGGATGCGCATGATAGTAACCAGGCGAGAATTAGAGATGAAAATAGACAGGAGGTCCAATAATTTCAGCAAGTCGCGTGAAAGTCTATACAGTGGCATCCACTACGCAGGTCAAAGATCTAGTCGTTCGTTGTGTAAGTGAGCCGCAGGTGTCCATAACGTCATTGGAGCATATTAGCCAACAAACGCAATCACGCGAATTAAGTGGATAGCAGTCAAACATGCTCACGATCCAATATCTAGTGTGGACTGGAGTTTCATAAATACTTCCACCCATCGTACAGCAGGCAGACTCGGACTATTCCAAATTCAAATTAACAGGAAGAAATGAAGATGTCTTGAATGAAGGTTAATCCAAATCGCAGTTAGCGGAGCCTGGAAGAAATGTAAACGACAATTTTTGGAATAAATCCAACGCAGCAGACTAATTGGACCCTGAAGGTTTGGGTTGATTACCTACAGTCCACAACCTCTATAAAAGCGCCCGTCAGATGTATTAAAGCGCAGTCACCTTCAAAGTCCCCGAAATCCAAAACTCTTGCGAACCGAGATTTACCTTTCTCTTACCGCCATACCTATTCACATTACCTTGCGAATAAAATCTTATTACGAACCACTAGCATCAAATTTTGCGTGTTGGCATGGGTACCGCAGCTTTACTCGTGACCGTATAATAAATCCGCGTCATCCTCACTTCCGAAGACATCATTCCGCGGAATAACAGTGGTTTAGCCATCAACGCCGATGACGCAGTCCAGCCAATCCAACGCCTGTTCGAATTCTGACGGTCGATTAAAGTTTTCGTTGAAATTCGTCCTCCTTGGCGGCTGTTGTGTGAGATGTTCTCTTAGGTTCAGCTCCCCAGCGTCTTTACTTGTTGCACCCACTTGTGCTCGTTTTACTTGTATGCATCATCGGGCACTATTTGCTTGCAGACTCACCATCTTTTCGTCAAGATTTCCGAATCGCGTTAGCATAAGACGGAGGAAAGTTCGGGCATACTATCCAAAGAGCAATGAACTATCCTTGCCATAATGTCAAGAATAGACAAGAAATCCATATCCCGACGGATGAAGGGAAGCATACCTTACTCCACTTTTAGAATATGTATATGCAACAGATATAGGTATTCGCATGAGGTTTAAACTCTTGGTTCATCAACATGAAACACCAGAGGTATTGGTCACAGTAGATGAGGTGAGTAACCAGCCGCTTAGGTTGGACATAAACAAGGCAGCCCATGAGGCTCATCTAGCGACCTCTTTTAAATAAAATAACTGAAAGGCCAGGTATAAGTGAACAGTTCAAATTTTGCTGTAGTGATTGTATAACTCATAGACTGTTAGCGCTAAAACGAGAGACTTTCAGGTTGAAGTTGGTGGTTTTAAAGTGAATTAAGAGGATGCCACATGACAGAAGATTTCGTTTGGTGACTGCAAGCAGCCTCATGCAACAGGACCTTCACGAAATATGTCAATGGACTGAGGTGGAAACTTCCACTAAATTTTTCCAAGTATAAACAGCAACTTGAGGGTGAATTCGTAAGAGCATGTAGACATCCGTTGTTGATTGTCATAGGCGTTGGACGGGTTAAGAAAATGAGAGATATGGAGATCCAAACAACTGCATAATTTGAAGAATTATCCCAACTTATAGCAACAGGTCAAAAGAATAACCGACCGCTATACCAACTCGAAAAATGTGTAATATTATAGAACCATTCAGTCCATTGTCCCACACAAAGCATACGTACGGCTGAATCCGGATTACTGGGTCCGGACATTTTCGCCGGACTTAATAAAAAATAAGCAACAGCTGCACGGAGTTCAGCGTACGTTCACGAAACAACCTGTGAAACCCGTGGACGTGAATTACCCAAGCAAACTCGCGATTCTCAACCCTTTCTTATTTAAGCATAAGTGCAAGAGAAGTGAGAGTGTTTTGACTTTCACGCTACTACTTGGGTCGCCTGACATGGAAGAACTCACGTGTTCGTAATGGTGACCGGGCGTTCAAAGGATGAGCTGAGGCTGGCTGAGATTTGAGCCTGAGAAAGCGGTTGGACTCAATTCTACTCGACGGTTAATATACGGAATTAGGTGTTACTGAAAGTGATATGAACCACTACGGTGATCGGATTCAAACACAGCCTTAATGAATATTGGATGGAAGTGGCCCCATGATAATTCTGAACAGTCTGATGTAGATAAAGGATAGAGGATATTGGCAGGTTCTTTTCTGTCACCTGGTCATTTATTCTTGTTGGTTTTCTCAGCCGTTAGTCTTCATTGTGTTTGTCGTGGTGCTTCCTCGCACATTTAACCTATGTGTGAGCCATCACACAGTTGGCATCCGTCGGTCTTGCGCTTTGTCTTGTCACAACATTCTTTTAGATTTCCACGTATCATGTATCATAGCCACTCAATCCTTCAAATGTCTCCCAAAGAGGGCTGCGCCTAGCCTCCCTCTCAATTCTAATAAACCGCGGTTTGCACGAGTGAGGAAGGATCGGATTTCCTGAGGAATGAAATTTTTATCTTCCACTAAAGAATGTCCAATCGTATCTCGCATTGTTCGACTAATTCTGGCAAATAATTCTCAACGAAAATTTTGCTTTCTATTTGGTCGGAACAATAAGATCTCTGGAGCTTACACGTACAAGAAACTGTCTATCACCGGCCTTTCCCACGAAGTCTTCAAGACGAGCTGGACAAATGAAACGATTCCTACGAATTTGCATGAAATTCCAAGTCATTTGAATCCATTGATAATCCCAGAAGTCTATTGGTTGCTCAAGCAACGCTTAGTCTTCTCGCAACTTCCATCAACATGCTAAATCCAGGTTAATCGCGTCTGTAAGCAACGAACGTCTATGAATTCTGAGCTCGTCGAGCAACCGATTCGGATCCGAAATGGAAGACGGTCGTATTGGCGCGTTTCTCATTGATAAAGTGCTAATGTCCAAGAGGTGAAAATAAATTTAGTAGAAGAAGATAACGACAAACTTTCATATTGAATCCATCAAATATGCCATTTTCGGGACTAACAGTTCACATGAATATGACTGAATGGAACAGTCGCGCAATGACGGAGCGATCGTGCGCAAATAAAGCCAGGGTATGCGTATAAAAGGTCCGGTAATAGGAAGCACGTAGGAAAAACTACGCGCAGACCAAGTCCCCACCAATAAACGAAAGCGAGATTTAGTAATATGTCGAGATTAACATTTGCGGGGGGAATGATTTGTCGCACGCGTAACTCGAATGATCGTATCAGTCTTTGCAAGTAAACCTCGTAATCCTTACCAAGAAGGAAATAGATGGGGACAAGGAGCGTGGTCGCCAACTTTCTATGAAGCAAAATAACTGTCAAACATTCAACACATGCAGCTTGTTCAACACTTGCTGATACAATGAAGAATGTTTATGCTGTCGAGGTCCTCGCACTCGTGAGCCCTGAAAATCTCCATGTGTTGCAATGACCGGAGAATTAGATGTTAGAGTTGAGCTTTACGGGACGACGTGCTGTGCGACTGAAAATTCGTTGGGTATTTTAACGTGGCCGTCGATAATGCACAGTTTCAACATCACCGCTACTGTCACCAGGACCTCAATCAGACTAGTGGCTGTCGGACGATCGCCTAAATACAAAAGGAAGATGAGGGGTACAACAGAGGTTTTCTGATACTTACCGATGATGGGTAGACAAAATGATGTGGGTTAAACCAAAACCAACGTTCAAGCTGTTGACACGAATTCAGAGACCAAAATACGAATAAATAAACACTAAGAATGAATCAGAATATAATAGCTGGAAAACGCTTCCGTATCCGATTCGGATGGCCTTGAGTTGTATTCAAATTTGATCAAGATGCTAGCCGCCGGTACAACCGGCGGTGGGTTTTTACAATAGCTCACTATCCGACAATATGTGGAAGTGGATCAAGTGTGTCCCCTCACTTGCTTCTTTGTAAGCTTGGCCCCGTAGCCCTTGAACTTTCGGGTCTCACCGGAAAGCAACAGATTCACACCCGTTCTCGAGAACAACTTTTGGTGTTCAAGCTCATCAAAAAGTCATCCTTCGTGCATATTCTACTCACTAATGGAAGATAGCGTTCTATCACTGCTGCAGGGTTATCCGCTACGTTGACCTTTAAAACCACACCTGTGAATATACGCTGCGTTATCACCAAACCTTGTCTGCTCTCTCGAAAGAAGTGCCCCATGTGTATGCACGGGACTCGAGGTGTTGCTGGACGTACACCTTGTACGGGGAGATCATAAATTCTGTTTTTTTATGACACAACGGTTCTTTCTGGCTGATAACACCTCCGGTGAGCGTTTTGAGAGGCCGTCGCCTGCTTAGCTGATACCTGTGAGTTTGCTCCTAAACAGACCCGCATATCTCCGAATAAAACCATCTTTCGACGTTAGCAAAGTTTCTGGACCTTAAACCTGGCGTGGGGTTCTGTAGCCGGCAGGTTGGAGGTCTCCTCCATTTAGCCCCTTCATGAGTCATGGTGAGTGAAACCGTATTCTATTCCTCTGGCCACCATGCCTGATCCTTCGACGGCTTGGACAAAATGGTGAGCAGACATGCTACGAATTCACAAATAGTTGCAGAAAAGCAAAGTGAAATCCGTCCATTCTCTATCATTCTTGACCAATTTTAGTAGGCGCCTCTCGAAGTGTGACTCAAAACGTTATCTCATACACCACCTGTCGGTCAGACCCGATTTTAACTGCAGACGGACTGCAAATATCCCTTGTGTGCACCCATTCAAACAAACGGAGATGAGGATAAACCTTCTTCCAGCGCCTCGGTGAATGCTTCTGCAACTCAATCGTGCCCCAACCAACCTATGCCTTTAGGAACTCGTTCTTACTTGTAGTGGAGGTTGAGGTAAATACTAGCGCTCCTAACTGAGTTTCACCTCTACAGAGTCCAGATGATTGTAAGTCATGTCCGTCTGTCCTTCAGAAATCTTGCATACTCTCCAATAGCTTCAGTCAGCCTCCTGGCTCCGGAATAAACTCTAAGGACCTTACTGGCCTTTCTGTCCCATCAATATTGAGCGCTCCAATGATCGCCCCCAACTTAAATGTGGCGAATTCGTTTTTCAAGGGTGATGGGCGGACTCTGGGTCTCCCCCACAGTTATCACCTTCGTCTTGTTCTTCTTTACCCTGTTCATGAGAGAAGGTTTGCTTTCTGTAACCGGTCATTCAGTACCATCTGTGTATAGCTGAAATGCCGTCTGTCCTACAGATTCTACCTCCTGGCTGTTAGAATTAAATTGATCAGTCCATGATTGCCCTGCACAGAAGCGATTCAATCGTCAGACTACCGACTCTACTTCGGTCATTGTTGGCTATCGGATTTGGCACAGCAGGGAACTGGCAAGGGCTCCAGCGCGTGAGTCAGCCTGGGTTGCGCTAGGGTTCTGGGGAGAATGATGTGACGTGAGACCTCTACAAAGAGCATTCTCTTCGCTTTAGTTAGATTCATGGGCGTCGTAGTTGTCTGGGATGAGAATTTTACTGGTTACGGTTATCCATCACAGGGTGCAATCGATTGTGAACCCTCCTGGTCTGACACTGGAGCACTCCTGTATGAGCACCCAACAAACACGACAGTCCCGAGCAGTCTGACTGAACATCGGAGAATATACGTTTGCCGCTCACAGTGTTAGGCGTTTAGAAAAAAACATGATCAAACCATCCAACTACCATTTTGTCTGCGTCATAGCAACAATATTCCGGCGGATGTAGATTAGCTTCCTGGCCTGAAATACGTATCGTTTATTGCTAAGAAGTCAGACCACATTGCAACAGATTTCACTCGTTTCCGGTGTCTTTACAAGTAACACCAAAGCATCGTCACTTCGCCTCCCCTTCTGTACTTTGTGAGTGGATAGGCTCGGGCTCTGAACTCAAGCATCCACTCCGTTTTCAAGACACTTGCAGCCACCCTCGCTAGCAAAGCTGTTTTTGTTATTTCAGGTTGCAGCTGCAAGTAAAAGGTTTGCTCCCGGTGTTTCATCACGCACGTTGCTGTAAGAAAGTTACACCAGTTCGCTACTACGTTCTGCAGTTATTTCGGGTATTTGCAGGCACTCGACTGACTTAAAAACAGCCCATCCACTTGCATCTTGGATTCTCCGCCAAAGCTCATCATTCGTATATCATTGAATGTTGACTTCTGATTGCCTCCAAGTATGCTGTGCCAGGTCGCAGATTCATCTTTGTCCAATGTAATCCCCAGAGCAGCACAATGAATGGTTTCGACGGCGACTCAGATTATATTCTTACCTGGAAGGGTCACCGATCGAATTCATAGTCCGGCGATAGCTCAAATCTGCGATAATTCTGTCACAACCATAATCTTTCAGGTGGACGGAGCAGAAAAATGTGGTCCTTATCCCACTGTATTCTAATTTTATCGGGAATACTTCCTCATTACGATCCTTCAGTCAACATTCTGCAATCCGCCCACCATAGATTCAGCGTTTTTTGACAATTGAAATTATTCGCATGTGGTAATTTTTCACGTTGGTGAGCCATCAGCTGGTGAGTTTCTAATGTCGTCGTAGTATTTATTAGATATTCGAGAAAGTGTGAAACATCTTTTGGCCGCTGGAAACATTTTTCTAATGTTTGGCTAACACAGAGGCTAAAATATCGCGGCAGTTTGATGGCGAGATGAGTTGCCAAAATTCGTAATTCCATAAGAAGATAGAGTTAGCGATTCATTACTGACGAAGGTGCGTTGTATAAATAGTGACTCAGTTTTCTTTAACCTGTGCATTCGATAATCCGTTAAACAAGTGGTAACAGCCGACATAAATGCGATGTATAATCATCACGACCCTGAAGTGGAAACGAAGTATATCTAGCAGCACCGTCGGCAAGCACCTAGAAGTTCATGTGACGATCTTCACCTATATCGTTGACGTTAGTTTACGTGAGCTGTTTGCTCTGTTCACTACTCACTTCAACCGGTCATAGGCTAGTTTGGCGATGTGGTTACTAGAAAGCCTCTTAGTTTATGCAGTAGAATGAGCACCCAGTTAGTGAAACCTCATATTCATTCCGAGAAGCAAAATGGTCGGGCAGGAAGAGGAGTAGTTATTTTTATCAAGGCGCATGGTCTAACGTACTGACGTCTATGCTAGACACTCAGGTTGTGTGCATTTTGTGGTCACAACCACAGGTGCACTGCATCTCAAAATCTCGCATTAACCCCTACCCGTGGCAAACATTTTGCTGGTTTCTGCGGATAAACAATAACCTAGGTGAGTGCGCCTTCTCAGCCGCCCATTTACATTCTTCCAACGGATGTTTGTTGAGTCTTAAAAATGGGGAACATTTGATTGTGTTTGGTTGGTCTACTTAAGATTTGTATAACGCCAGCTGTACATCAAGTAGTTCATAGACTTCTGGACCGTTCGTCTGATTATTTCAACATCTCGTTTCTACCTCGACCACTAGTGGACAAGTTTTCACTCTCATCTGTCAGTTATCAGAAGTGACCACGTAATAATACCAATATCGCCTTCTAAGTTAAGTTTACTTAACAGCGATTATATGATTTACTATACCAACTGAAGTTCTTCCTCACGGCATCTCGAAAATTGGAATAGTGCAGTATTTTGTCGCACCCGAAGATAACTCGTGCTGCTCGCATTTGGGCTGCCATTTTGACTATCACATATGTCCTGACAGGAATGCAGTCTCCCATCACCTAGCGAAACGATTCAACTGAATGACGCAAGGGAACTTTTTGGAGTTCACATAGGCATATATCACGGGTCGTCCATGACCGATTCCATATGTGATCTGATGCCGATGCAGCTTTAAGCTGAAACCATATGTGAAATAACAGTTGACTTATATGTCACGGTTGGTTCCATGCGCGGTGTCGATGTTAACCATAACAGGAAAGCGTCTTTTTTCGTAAGAGTCATAAGTGCGTGTATCTTTGATGGCACGCGGTATGTCGTTAGTCCCTATATGACTGAATTTTTACAGATTTTCTGCAACATTCATGAACACAAGCCCACGTATTTAGTACCGCCGGTTTCAGCACGACCGTTGTTGCAAATACTCATGTTCATTATATACTTGCTAAGAACATTCCTAGCACGCGGATTTAATTCAGCAGTTAGGGGTTGTGTTCAGAGAGATACCTCGGGTTGTTTACTTCACTTTGAATGAGCCGACAATTTGCCGGATGCGCACTGCTAAAAAACGGAGTTGGTGATTTCGTAAATGCCTGTTGCATCATTTCTGAAATCGCCGTGTTGTTTAATGAGTGCCGAAATTTGGCCTTGTGGTTTAGTTTCTCTGAAAATAAGCCGCAGCAATCAACTTTGCTCTTACGCCAGCCACTGCAAAAGTTCCCCCTACTCTTATTCAATCTGAGCCCAGTAAATTCCTAAGTACCGAATGAAAAATTCTCCTCATATATATTTTCTTGAAAAGCTTGCGTATTTTATTGTTTCTCGATGCGCAGAAGGTCGTTTTGCTCCAAATCACTTGGTGACCGTTTGTTTGGATGAGCTCGATTCCCCTTTATCATCCCTTATCGCTAGACGATGCTTAATCGTTGAATATGTTATACGGACGCATTCTTTCCTCAATTTCTGAGGGTTTTTCAGATTGCAGTTGACTTTACATATAGAAGTATACGAACTGAACCCACTGAACACTTCGTTACAAACAGCATTCACTCTTATACCGCTTGTGTACGGGTCGCCACTCAGGTAGCAAAATTCTGAGCGGATGTCAACAACTATTGGTGAAAACCTGAGGTATACGTGGAGCAACGCCTCCGTTCGGAGAGGGCTGAAAGAAAGAAAACACCTTACCTGTGTTAATATTTGGTCCAAACTTGGGTGCCACAGTAGCGGAAGCCTTGACCAGTTGCTGAAGTTGGTCGTAAATGTGAGCAAACGGCAAGCTGTTATCTGCCGGCAGAAGGTTGCGCATCGGCACCGAAGGGTTCAATACTCAATGGAAGCCAATCCGTCCGGTACTCACCCTCAACGGCATTATCTTAAGAGTCCTGAAAAGCAACTGCCTGCATGACAGTGAAACAGAAACCACAAGGCTGAGGCTATGACACGACCCTGTTCCACGCCAATGACAACGTCAAATCACTAGAGGTTGATCCACGCGATTTCACCCTTGCCTTCACTGACAAATGCAACACTCCAACAAACTGACAAACTTACCTGGCCATCCAAACTTATCAGGCATCGTCCACAAAGCCTCGCAGCTCACCGAATCAAATGCTCCGGTGAACTCCGCGGTGACGGCATACAGATGTTGGTTGCGTTCCCGGCATCTCTCCTGGACCTTCTGGGCAGCAAACACCAGGTCGCTGGTACTCAGACTAGCCCAGAATTCATACTGCCCCTCAATAACATTGACCTCTAAAACGTTCGCACTCAGCCAGTTCAGGAGCATCCTTGCAAGTATTTCGCCGACGCGGCTCAGTAGCCTAATGCGCCGATAGCTCTCGATTCATTGCTTGCTACTCCTACATTAAAACAAAGATATTATAAAGGCATCCTCGAAGTTTCGTGGCAATTCTCCTCAGTTTCATATGGAGTGAGCTAGTGACGGTTCGCCATTCTCCAAGGTTCCGCCAGGCAAACCACCCCAACCAGCAGCTTTTCCATTGCGCAGTTGTCTGATCACTTTCAGCAACTTTTGAATATCCGGGGCGATGTTAGGTTAAAAGGCTGACCCGTTGCGTCAGTCTGTACACGCTAACTTGATCAATGTAGCAGATCGGCTCGGTGAGCTACAAAAGTGTTTGCGTTGGACTTCTGTGAAGTCACGTGGCTGAGTGCACGAACAACCGGTCCCCGCTTCAATCAGCGCCACGGTAGACTGGACGGATGGATCGGGGGTTGACTTAAGCAAATCGTAGGGCACTTTGTGTTGTCGGTGATCGGCCTATCCCTGCATCCGCTCACCTCGTCTCTGATTCTGCGAACACGTTTGGCTGGTTGACGGCGAACATCCCGGAATGTCGCCCTCATGTCCCCATTGTCCGCGTTCATCGCGAAAGCGACGAACGCTGCACTCTCCCCCCGTTCAGATTTGGACGTAGTTGCGTTGTTGGAGTCCAACGCCAATCGTTCAATGGCTGCTGCGCGAATTTACCCTCGAAGTGCTGTCATATATCCCCAGGGTAGGGGTGAAGCAGCGGCAATGGCAAGCTGGAGAGCAGCCCTCGTCACATACCTTCAGTTGTTTAAAACTCAACTTCTGTATCCAAGAAACAGACCTTCAGTCGTGAACAAACGGTTTGGTCCCGAACAGCTTATGAACGGTGCTAAATTTGACGTTGTTCATTACTCGCGTGAAACGCAGTCTACGGATGTCACATTGTCGCACAGTCGCGTGATCAGGCAACTGATGACGACTGCCCCTTGGGTGGGTCCCCGTCGTGATACCCCTCGTATTTGGCTGGAATCGAGTGGTTGCGATAACCAGCTCGTGTGTAGCAATTGGAGCAGACGACCACCATTCACGTTCAGTAAACAAATGCCGTGGAGTCCGAGGACTCCTGGCCATGTTACCGAATTGTGCTTGATTACAGCGTCCGGGTCACCCAAAACAAACGGCTGGTCACTCACCGGTGCCGACGGGATTGTGGTGCACTGCTGGTCATAGAACTGACTTTTTACATCATCAGCGTGATACATAGTTGGTATATAACCACTAACGGATGTGGCACACACATAGTTACCGATTCGCAGGTGCATCGACAGGATTCGGGGGCTGGTGCCGTGCGGCCGACCGATCATCAAAATATCGATACGGCCAGTGGCCACAAGCGACACCATGCTCCCGAACATTGTCTGCCGGGTAACTCATCCAGTAGATGGTGTATCTAGCTCACATTGATATGCATGCCCTGTCTCGCTCATGGCTGCTATGTTGACTTCATACCGGCTAAGTTCCATAGCGATCAATGTGGTCCACCGTTCCTGCGGTCCTGTGGCTCCGCAACAACCCAGTTGCGTGCGCACATTTCATGTCCCAGTGGAAAGCGTCTTACGTCCCCAGGACTGTCCCAGATTGGTGGTCGCGTTACCGAGACTCCAATGAGTATTGTGTGCCTTGGGACTCGTGCTGTCAGCATCACTAAGAAAAAGGGTTGAGGAGGGTTCGACAGTAGGTTATTCTCGTTTACTCAACCTGCCGTAAACCTCAGATAGGGCGACCCGGTTTATCCTGTGCTACGGCCGATACAGTGTGTTATTTGGTTTAGTGTGTAAGACCCTGCTTCGTGTGGGCTTCGGATACTGCCATGACTACCAGACCTAGAAAGGGAAGCGATTGACGCCCTCAACCAAAGCCTTTGTCTCAAAAGCCTGTACCTCGGGGGGCAGGTGACACACATGAACACACACAGTCATCGATCAAAACCAGCCACCGCTGTGCTACCTACTCACAGGTACCACAACCATGCATTTGAAAAGTTGGCACACTGAGAAAAAATATCCTTCTGGAGACAAATAAGTCACAACAACGAAAACAAAGGTGGTGCCAACAACACGGCAACACGCTGCGATGCAAGCTCCAATTTTGAAAACAACAGTCGTAAAGGTCGCTTTTGGTTATAGGCTAGTTAAAACAAGCAGATACCCGGTAATAAAACGTGATAATAATAAAACACTAACAATTTCAATTTTTGCGCAAGGCACCAAGGTAAGGGAGGAATGTGTAATGAAGTAATTTTCGCTCAAAATAATCCAAGTAATCACGGTCCGCTACCAAGATAGTTGCTCAAAAAGCGAGAATGCCAGCCGTAGACCGTGATTACTTCAGGTATCCTGATTGAATAACTTACCTCCTCATACATCCGGCTTTCTCACCACCGCACCTGACGCAGAAATAGCAATCGCCGAAATCTACGTTTTTGACTGGTGTGCTTGCTTAACCAGAGTGATAATTGAAAATTATCATTATGTTGATTTTGTGGTTCCCATGTCACAATTGTTGTATTTTAATAAATGGATGCAAAAGTAATGTAGGTATGTATGTGGTAAGCAGAAAGTTTTGTCATATCAGTAACTGATTGTATTGTTTCAGTTTTGAGAAGTGTATCATACTTATAATGTTCACGGTTCGCAGTTATATTCTACAATTCATTCTTGTGTATTCTTCTGCATACTGTTTCGTTAACTTCATCCGTACAGTTGTTTGGAAGCATCATAATCATGTTTTGAATTTGATTGTCATAGGCTGTAAACAGAACTAACCGCGTAACGCCTCTCTCTTCATCATTTGGGTGGGCGTTTGGGCTGGTGAAGTAATCGTGCGACGGAATTTTTCTAGCGCTACATATTTGTCGATCTGTCGCCGCCTAACCTTCCTCATCCCATGTGATTTGTGCGATTACTTAGCGGTCGTCGTCTGGACCAATCCTCTAGCGCTGTCCTTCTCTCGGGTGGTGGTTCACCCGATTAAACGGATTTTGACTTGTCAGTAAGTCATTTTATTTTTCGATACGTCTTCCTTTTAGTTGTACGTATATCTTTTGCGCACACCCATTGCCATTACAACTTCTTTGGTGTTACCATATTTTTGGTCAGTCCTGTCGTTTGATTGATTGGACCACTGAATATTGCACCTCTGAAGGTGATTTTTGAGAATCGTGACTTTCATATTTGCTCACAATTCGGGGAGTACCTGCAGCGCTACATGAGTGGTGTCGGTGGGTACGTTCGAGATCATTGATCGTTGGTTCACATGGACATACACAGCTGTCTTGCAGATATCAGAGTTGATGAGAGGGGGAATGGATTAGTTGTGGTGAACTTACTCAGTCATCGGAACCGATGTCAGCAGCTCATGCTAAACAACGGCTAGACTCCAAGCTGAAGAAAGTCGAAGAAAGTACTCACCCCTCTGTACACAGACTGCAAATATATATTTCGTATCGAACTTTGTGTGCGTTTGTTCTCAGGGACTTCGTTTCGGCATAGGGTACTGCTCGGTACACTTGTGAGGTAGGACAAACGGATGAAGCACTTATGGGTGCTCAAGCAAAGGGTATTGTTTGCTTCACTCTTAAGGTAGAACGAGTGGGCAGAGCAGTTATTAGTGCTTGGGTATGCGGTGTTATTGGATATCGTTCAGTTAGTAGGTCACTCTGCCAGAACCCAAGCGTACGCCAAGCAGAAATGGTTCCATCATTAGCTGCTCAATTAGGTTGCAGCAACTACATATCTCGTATATGAGACATTTCCAGTTCAACGTATATCTGTAGGCTAACCAGGAAACATGTCTGTCCTATCAGTATTTTCTGGCAGTCTCGTGGGCGGATTCTACAGTCGAAATACGCTCTGTCAGCGTTACCACTAAATCTACCCTGACACACATCAACCCTGCTGCGATTAATTCACAAGTTTGGTAGCAATGGATGATGATCGATGGCAAATATAACTAAGAAAACCTACCTTTAGGACATATTAATACATTACCACAAAATTTCACGTTTGTAGCCTCATAAAAGTCTAGCCCTTTTGACCCAACAACGATTATGTCGTCGGAGGAAAAATAAGTTCATTTGCTTAGTTGGACAGAACGCAGGTAATTCGGGATTTGGTTTAAATTTTCCTGCTGTCACTGTTTATTCATATTTCTGTCCTACAGGTGCCCTGTGCACCAAACACTGCATACGATTGCTGTTATTCTTTATAGGACAGCATACTAGTGCGTTAACTATTAAATTAATTGGTTTACAGAGTATCCGATTTTTGCCGCTTTTTTGTGTATGTTTTTATCCGAATCACTGAAAATTAACTGTTTCATACTACACATTGCTCGCCCCTATAAAAATGGCCTCTGTCAGATTTAGCAGCTCTGGGACTCAACAAAAATTGTCTGAGGCAGCTAGCGCCTGAGGTAAATCATCTGCGGTCGGTATGAGTGTAAAATGTTCGAACAAAACGGCGTGCAGTGCGGCCAGTGTCAGGAGCGGTATCAGTTCAAGTTCACTGGTTTCCACGAACACCGGTAAAAGCAGCTAGCCTTCTCACCTCCCGGTAATATCTGCATGAGCCACATGCTTGACAGGAGCCAAGGCACCGCTCCACCGCTGACTGGGCACACACGCATCACGACAAGTGGAGTGACGCAGGAAGCCTACGATTTCGAATAAGGGCTCCTCTCAGTGCTGTATCTCTTTATATTTCTTCCACGGGAGGTAAGACGAAGGAGCATCAACAGACTCTGTCCAAGTTGGAGCTGAAACTACAGTCTCTAAAAGAGTAAACGGAGCTTGCTTTCCTTGGTGTTACAATCATCAAGAAGGCAGTTGCTCTGTCTATTGAACATATACAGGAGGTGACAATAAAAATGAAAGAGAAAGCTCTCAAGAAAAGCGGAGTTGTTTTATGTAGCCGTTTACTTACATCCTTTCCAACTAAACTGTCTAAATCAGTCTCAGCTACTTCATTCTCCCCGGACGTCACAAACGTACAACTCGTGAGCAAGCTGCGCGCCGAAGCAACCAAAGATTCGCGTGGCCTTTTGGTAACTTTGCCAACCATGCCGAGCTCCGGGATGGTGGTTAGGGGAACAATGGCTTTAAAGTCCACCAACGCTCATCTGAAAGCCGTGTCGTTCGATCGCTCTCGGCAGAAGAGGGCGAAACGCGAGCAGCAAACTAAGACTACGTCAAAATTCACCCTAGATCAGGAGCTATAGCTGGGGACTAAGGTCGTAGTTCCTGCTCTCGAAGTATCCCCTCCGACCTCTGTGCCTGTCGTGGGAAGCGAGGACACCGTCTGCATGGTCGTTCCAACGATCGACACCTCAAGCATAGGCACAAGGATTGAGGGCACTGAAACCGCGCAAAAACCGTCATCTGATTTAACTACTCCAGAAACACCATACGGCCCAGCAGGAAACTCTTCCTTCAAGAACTCAGAACAGAAGTATCCTGTTAAGACCACCTCCAGCGACCCAAAAAGCACTAATTTGGCGCACCTTAATTGGTATTTTCATCAACAGCTCCATAGCGGCGCGAGCACTGCCGTCTTCCGAACCCCGCATCAAGCAGACGAAAAAGTCAAATTTGCTGTGGATGAAAATTTCCCGTACCCTCCCAAAAACCGAATTTGACAGGGCCACAAAGGTCGTAAGTTTTAACACCAGGGATGCGGGTCAAGTGGCCTCCAGGGTCAATGACGTACGCACAGGCGGTCATGTCGCACCAACAGCCCCTAAGGAGGGCTGTCAGAACAACTCGAAAGGACAGACCGTATCCAGCCGCACCATCCTCCTTAATTCAAGATCTTTTTCCCAGGCTCTTCCTCGCACTCTTCTCTCGGTTTTCTAACAAAACTCAACGGAGAATTAGTTCTTAAATGCGTGTATACGAACTGCCTGAGACTGTTCAATATGTTACCAGAAATCAGACAGTTAATTCATGACACCCAACCCCACATGTTCGCGTTCACCGAGACCTGGCTTACAGGTGATGTCAATTACAGTGAACTGAGTGTCCCGGGGCATTCAGCTTACCGGGCTGACTTCGCTCGAGGGAGAATGGAGGGTTCTGCAATTTTCCTTCAACAGCATTCCCCAACTCCCACGGTTGTCGGTGGATTTCATTCTGATAACGGTGACGCTCCTTGGCTTCGTCCAGTACTGCGTGGCCAGGACACATTTCTGGTGGGGGTATTCGTCGTTTTTCTCATTTGACGCCTCCGACAACGAAACTCTTCTGAGGAATCTGGACAAACTGTTTGAACTACAACGTTCCAAACATCTGCTTATTATGGGTTACTTCAATGTACTCAAGATAAACCTAATATCATTTTCTCATCGGGACTGTGAAAGCGGATTCTTGACCTCCTTATCAGCGCTGATAGGAAGGCAGGCGTGGTCACAGCATACTGAAGATCCGAAGAGGCATGGTTTTGGTCATATTCCTTCTGTGCTCGACTTAGTCATCACTAACAAGAGTCACCTGGTAGACAGTGATCGTCAAGCCGCCCTTTGGACGTAGTCGGAAATCTCTGCTAACCTTTTGATATTATCTGTTACTGGTTGCAACAACTAGCAAAACGCTCGACAGTTCGGAACTTTAGTCAGGCTGATTTTAACGGCCTAAGAAGCCGTCTAGGTTAACCTCTTAATTTCGACCCCGTGGACCAGAACTATCGTACGTTTCGAAGTGCAATTCAAGAAGCGGACGACGTATTTGTACCACGCAAACTGTGCAATTTCTCTTTCCGGCAGCCCCTTCCGCGCAGGATACACCGTCTTCTCGATAAACGTTTCCGTTCATTCGTGAAGCACAAGCTTACAAAAAATTCAGAGGACCTGAGCGCGCTTCACATTGTTCGAAACAGGTGTGGGTGAGAGATTCGCAAACACACTATACTCGTACAAGAGTAGATCCTCCTTAAAGTCCACGGGGGAAAAACTTCATTTGAGCATATGCGATGACTGAGAAGGAACAAAACCTAAGCTGTTTGTTTGCGACTACCCGACGGGAAGACTTCATCTGACTCTCCAGTTGTGGCCGAGTTATTCAGGAAGTACTACTCGGCAGTCTACAACGTCGCACCACCGGAATGACCTCCTGTTCTACTGCTGCGAACTCCAGGTACACTCGTTGACACTGAGTTTTCTGCGCTAGATGTTGAAGACCTTTTATTCAAGGTTAGTTCACGTATTACACGATTCATCCAGGAACACTAAATGAAACAGGTGTTGGTCTGGTTGAACCTCTTTATACGATGTTTAAGCGGAGACTCCAGAATTGTGTCCTCCCTGGTGCATGGAGAGAAGCGACAATCACACCCATATTTAAAGCGGGCGACCGGCACTCTCCGAACAACTATTGAGCACTCAGCCTTACCAGCATTGCGTGTAAGATAAAGGAGCGTTTATTGAAGCCTGCCATCCTCGAACATATTTTCTCTTCCACCCAGCATGGCTTCCTACGTAATCGGTCAGGCATAACAAACATGTTTATTTCCATGAATAGCCTGATGGAGGTCTATGATAATGGTCTTATCTCCGCGTTCATTGAAGCTTGCCATCCTCATTCATATTTTCTCTTCCACTCAGAATGGCTTCCTACATAATCGGCCATGCATAACAAACATGTTAATTTCCGTGGACAGCCTGATGGGGGTCTAATTTAATGGTCTTATCTCAGATGCTGTCCTCCTTGATTTCGCCAAGGCTGTTGATTATGTGCCACACGGCACCCTGAAACACAAAGTAGAAGCCTTTGGTATTCAGAGAGATGTTTTTCGCTGGATTGCCTCTTTTCTTGATAATAAAACGTTCAGAGTCAAGACCGGATCAGACCTTTCGTTTCCCTCTTTCAGTTCTGCGGGAGTTCCCCAAACAATATTTCCAGCAACGTCCTCTCATACGCAGGCGACCTAAAAATCTGGAATTCCACTGATCCCAGTGCACTACGAACTGATCTTGGCGCGATCAAGCGCTGGTCGGACGATTGGAATCTCCCTCTGGATGACGATAAATGTGTTTGCGTATCACTCGACGGTGATTCTGGCAACGCCCGGTTTTCCTCTAACTTGTGATTCACTTATCATCATGAGTTGGCGGCAAAAAAGATTTGCCACTTTTATGACAATTAGGCGCACTTTCCACCGCATAGACAAGTAGGCGTTTCAAACGCTTCACATGGTTTATGTAAGACCGCTCCTCAATTATGTTAATCGGGTCGTGTATATGGTTTGCGGTATCCGATTCGGATAAGCCTGTCACAGTGACCCAGGCCAAAGGACGTCTGCGATTAACCCTCACTGCAATTGGCTGCCGCCGTACCACTTTTGGCTCCACCCACACACCACATGACCAATGTACACACGAAGGAATGACACCGAGGGGTGTGCATGCGGGGAAAAGTCATACCACCAGATATACCAGTGTGTACCGGCCTGAAGAAGGACGTATGAGCTGTTGAGCATATACTGCGTGCGGCTACCAAGTAAGTCGAGCTTTAAGAAATGTAACGTACGAGTATCGGTTTCAAATTCTTGATCCAAAGCCACCTCACCATCGACGACTCCGCGGTAATTTACTACTCACACATCTTTAGGGTAGGTATTGTAGAACACTTCTTAACAGTACTCAATGACGACGGCTGGTCAGGACATAACAGAATACTTTTCATGCTTCGTTCTCGCACCTTTCTCGGGCACCAGTCCTTTTCTTACGAGGCTATTAACCGCGGGAACAGCTTTTCTTTTAAGGTCATCAGAAAAGCTTCTAGGGGTCGTTTTAAAGCATTGCTTGATTTTTCCACAACATGGCTTCCCTCTTAATCGGTCATGCATAACAAACATGCTGGATTGCCTCTTTTCTTGATAATAAAACGTTCAGAGTCAAGACCGGATCAGACCTTTCGTTTCCCTCTTTCAGTTCTGCGGGAGTTCCCCAAACAATATTTCCAGCAACGTCCTCTCATACGCAGGCGACCTAAAAATCTGGAATGCCACTGATCCCAGTGCACTACAAATTGATCTTGACGCGATCAAGCGCTGGTCGGACAATTGGAGACCCTCACTAAATGACAACAAATGTGCTCAAATGTCACCCGGTGGAGATTCTGGCGATGCTTTCATGATTCATAACGCATCTAGCACAGTGGATATCATGAGAATCGATCTGATGAAAGATCTGGGCATCTCGTTTTCATCTAACTTGTCCTTCACGTATCACCATGAGACGGTGGCAAAAAGGGGATTTGCCGCTCTTGTGATGATTAGGCGCACTTTCCTCCGCATGGAGAAGAAAGCTTTTCAAATGCAGTACGGGATTTATATAAAACCGCTACTCGAGTATGCCAATCAGGTTGTGTATACCGGCCTGAAGAGAGATATATTAGCTGTTGAGCGTGTCAAGCGCGCGGCTACCAAGATGGTCGCGGGCCTGAGTAATGATACTTACGAGTCTCGACTTGGAATTCTTGATCTTTAACCACTTGAATTTCGAAGACTCCGCAGTGATTTGATACTCACACACTTTTTATCCAGAGTAGGTCTTGTAGAACAGTTCTTCACTGTAGCGAATGACGACAGCCTGCTAGAACATAATAGGAAGCTTTTCAAGGTTCGTCTTCGAACCTTTCTTAGGCAGCAGTTGTTTTCTTACAGGGTTATTAACTATTGGAACGGCCTTCCTTCTGAGGTCGTCAGCAGCGCTTCTTGGGATCGTTTTAAAGATTTGCTTGATTCTGATTTATCCAAAATTGCATTATGCGAATAATCTTTCTCTGTTCTTGGTACTCACTGTAATCCCCAAGAGCGGTGCTACACCCTGTTTTCAATGATCGCCTTTCAGATCAACAGAAGCCCGCTGACACTGAGCAAGGAGAACCGACTGGATCCGGGAACCGTGAGCAGTTGCCTCAAACCTGTGTATCAATCGCTGAAGTCGCTGAAAAATCACTTCTTGCTTACGACGACGAAATACCGGAAAACAAAAATGCACCGTAACAGAACTGAACGATTTTCGAAGATGAAACGTGCCATGAACTTGTAATAAATTCGTTAGTTTGGACACACGATCAATTCAACGACTGCAAACATACTTCCGGTGTATCGATTAAGCTTCACCAAGATCTACACCAAGGGTCATGAGTGAGCGACTTAGCTTAAGCCTGGGTCACAAAGCAAAACGCAGCGCCAAGAGAACAAGACGACGATGCTACAGCCTTGGAGAGCCAAACACCGGAGAGAAAAGCGGTTTACAACGGGCTGGTTCTTATCGTTACATCCAAAAAACGGATCTATCCCTCGGAGAAAACCTCCGAGAGATTAGATGCGACCAAATGGCGGAGTAGGCAGGTGGCCAGATCGTCAGAGCTAAAATGCATGCAAGCGAATGTATGCAGCCTGCTCAACAAGGGAGACGAGCTGCAAACAGCGATCTACTCCATAGATGTTTGCTTCCTCACAGAAACCTGGCTTGAAGAAGGAAGAGATCCGGGGGATTGGGCGCGTGGGTTCCAATGGTATCGCAGTGACCGTAGCAATGCAGTCGGGGGCGGCTGCCTATTGTCGATCAAACGTTCTATAAGGTAGTCTCCTATGAACTACAACTGCAATTGCGTGGGTGTTCAGACCGCTGTTTGCCTACTTCACGTCAAACCTCCATTGATGGCCTTCGGAGTGTACCGCAGTCCGGGTGCAACATTAGAGGAAGACGAAGTATTACTAGAATCAATTCAATCGGCTTATCAATCAGGCCATCGTCTGCTCGTTTTGAGAGATTTAAATGCTCCTAAAATTAACTGTCCATTGGGATCTGTTAATGGCAGAGGATTTGACCACAAGCTGTTCGACCTAGTCAACAGATTCACACTAACAAAACATGTGAAAATAGCTACAAGATCCCGACCCGGACAGATGGCTTCAGTGCTTGACCTGATCCTAACTCGGCACAGCACGGACGTCACATACGTACGGCCTGCCGCACCACTTGGAAAGAGTGATCACGTGACGATTTATTTTTCGTTTCAGTGTTCCCTGTTAGTGAAGCAGGCACACAAGGTGCAACAGTTTCACCTAATAGACAACAAGAAACTAATATTGGAAGCTGGTTAGATGGCCTGGAACCCAACGACCTCTGTAGAGGACGTCGACAGTCTGTGGTCGATCCACGTCGATAACATCCGGGTTCCTGCAGATAAACACGTCCCTCAGAAACAAGTCGGAGAAGAATTCGAAAGCCATGGGTTCGTCCCAGGGTTAAGAGATCTGTCCAAAGTAAGTACATAACTTGGAAGGCATATATGCAAGATAGGGGGTTTAAAAGCTTCATGGTCTACAAAAGGGTTCGAAACGAAGCAATCAAGGTAGCAAGAAATGCTTGTCTAGTCTATGAGCTCTACCTAGCACGAGATATTAAACAGAACCCCGTGAAGCTTTGTGGATATGCACAGTCCAGGTCCTCTCTAAGAAAGGAGATTGGGACCACACCCTCCTATAACGGGGATATCATATTGACCGACAAGGGCATAGAGGACGCGTTTATGGCACAGTTTCAGTGTTTATCACTCAGACAACGAGGCACCGGAGCCCCGGCTTAATGCCGTGGGCGTGCCCATAGTGGATCAGATCATTACGCCCCAGGAAGTTGAGCAAGCAATGTCCAAGCTAAACAGTACAAAGTCCGCAGGACCTGACCGCATCCATCCGGCAGTCCTAAAACCTCTGGCCAAATTGTTGGCGTCACTATTTGCCCAACTGTTCAACCTCACATTAGAAACAGGGACAGTGGTGAGAGACTGGAGAGAAGCCATTGTAATTCCTATCTTCAAAGATGGCAAAAGGTCAGAAGTTGGAAATTACCGACCGGTAAGCCTGACGAGTGTTGTCAGCAAAATTTTCGAACGAATAATACGAGAGGGAATCTGTAAGTTTCTCTATGAACGGAAATTCTTCAGAGCTTCTTAACATGGTTTCCTAAGGAGAAGATCTTGTCTTACTAATTTGCTGACGTTTTTAGACAATGTCACGGAGAAACTGGATGAAGGAGAAGAGGTCGGGGTGTGTTAACTGGACTTTCAGAGAGCCTTCGATTCTGTCAACCACAGGCTTTTATGCTGGAAACTCCGACAAGCTGGAATCTCTACTAGAATCTGCAGATGGATGGAGGCGTTTATAGTTGGAAGGTCATATAGGGTGAGAGTTGGAGGGGTACTGTCGGACAAAGGTACTCCGTTAAGTGGAGTTCCTCAGGGATCAATCCTCGCCCCCCTGCTCTTCCTCGCATACATGAACGACCTGACCAACGCCTTAGTCTGCCCATGTTACCTGTATGCAGACGATATAAAGCTAGTCGGGAGTTCGTCGAACTCGACCGCTCTCCAAGGGGACATTCTCAAAATTTGCGAATGGTCATTAAAGTGGGACCTACCGCTAAACGTTCTTAAGAGTCATATCCTCGCCAAAGCTCTCCAATCAACGTCCAGGTATTCAAGGGATGCATATGAATAGACAGTTGAACTAATAACTAAGCAGCAAACAAAAGACATGGGTATCCAAATCACTCGTGCGTTTACTCCATCTGCATAGTGTACCGCATCCGCGGCAAAAGCGCGGCGGGCGTTATATCGACTAAAATCGGCGATCGCTAACCGCTGTCCAGCGGTGTTCATTCCACTGTACTCCGCTATAGTTCGCCCTCACTTGGAATATTGTGTCCAAGCTTGGGCACCATATCTCAAAAGGGATGTAGCCGCCCTCGAAAAAGTACGAAAGTTCGCCACACGTATGGTATGGGGTATGAAGGGTCTAAACTACCAAGACCGACTAACTTCATTGAACTTATTTTCGCTCTAACGTAGGCGGGTAAGAGGAGACCTTATTGGAATGTACAAAATTACCCACCACGCTGGAACACGTCCCATGACAGGTTTGTTCGAGATGCGTCAGAACAGAAATTTAAGGGGCCGTAGGTTCACAGTCAAGAAAACAAGATCACGATTGACTGTCCGATATAACTTCTTCACTAACAGAGTAGTCAACTCGTGGAACAAGCTGCCTGCAAAGGTCGTTAAGGCTGAGAGCGTAGATATACTTAAAAGACAGCTGGACAAATATTGGAGCCACCTTTTTCCTACTCTGTTTTGATACTCCTTTTCTTCTGTCCCTACCCTTAGACCACCACTGAACACATCAAGAGAAAACGCAGTCTGGTCAATCTCCGGATCACACCAGTCAAGCATCAGGACGTCAACAGGCACTGGCCTTCACCAAGTCCTGGATTTGAAATTTGAAATTTGAATTCACGCTATTATCTCAAACAACGTTCCAACGTAAGCAGCAAACAATGAGAAAATTTAGCGCTTCATAGTTGCAATACTGAATTTCTGCAAGGTTTTGGTTGTGGGAGAGATACTACTCGTGCTGTTTCATTGTGAAAAATAGGTTTATTCACATTTGTTTTAATCCACGAGTTTTAGTTATTTGTTTGACCTTCGTTGAATAAAACCTTTCAAAGTAGCTCTCGGTAAACGTTGTGTAATGTGATGGGCCGCATTCCGTAGCGAAATCACTCAGTATGGATTCAGAACAGGAATTGATCAGAATTGCCTTGAGATGTAAAACAATCACAAATACACTCGAGGACTATGAACTGCTAGTTGCTCTGCTGACCTATCTGTCTCCATCAAATGACCTGAAGTTGACTAAAGATAAAATTTTCGAATCGTATTCGGCTAGCTTCAACGACATTGATGCCGTTTGTTTAGTGAGCTCTAAATGCAACAATGTTTGGACTTTAAGAGAAGGAATTGATTGGTGAGTTGTGTTTTGAGCTAGGAATTCGTGAACTGTAGTTCATACATTCTTCAACCACCACACCAACCATCGTCTTATCATTGTATTTTGGAAGTGTAGTGAATTGCGCATGGCACTCGAGGTTTGTTTTGCGTCTACGGACCAAACATCTGTGGACTACAAAAGGTTTATGAATAATTTCCCTGTTAGCACCAATTAGTGACTCAATTCAGGGTGAATCACGGTTGTTTTCGGAAAAGCTTAAAGAAGGACTTTTTGATTGCTGAGAATGTACGTGTTTGCTTGTGAGCCAGTATCCCAAGCAGCACACCCTATATGGCCCCCCATAAATGTTTACTTGCGCAAAACCTCACCCACACACCCGATTTTGTTCTTTTCCTAACTACTTCGTATTATCCATTCAGTTTGTAGTGACCTGGAGATACCCTTGCTCCGCCTGCTGTCCGATGTGTAAAATCCTCCCTAAAATCTTAGCTCACATTGTACATAGGATCTTAAGGATCCTTGCCTGCCGTCTGCCTGATGCATGAGATCGCGGTTGTCCGTCCGCATGACTGTCGGCGTGTGCGCGTTAAGCACGCCATTCACCTTTTCCGGCTCGCGCGCTCGACGGTCGGAGCCTTATCCGCCCTAGCTATTTCACGTATTGGTGTCGTCTAGCGCTGATCGAGACCATTTGTATTTATCACATAATATATTTTCAGTCTCTGAAATTATTTGTATGTTTAGTTCGCTTCTGATATTTCCGCGTATACCTGGGGGAACGTTAATTTAGTGCACGTGCACACTAAAAGTTCATCCTTATTCTTTGCTTTACCTCATGTACATTGCTCCCCAGTCCAATGGGCGATCGGCTAGTGCACCTAAACAAATAACGATTGAATCATTAAAAAAACATGCACATTCATTGTTAGTCATCATGAAGTTATAACACGGCTGTTCGATTCAGCAAATTTTCGTTTGTTGGAACTGACCCAAAAAAATAAAACCCAGTCAGTGTTCACTATCGGCAACCGATCAACACTAAAATAACCAAGACTCAGTGATTTGACACTCGTGTTTTATTATCATTTCTGGAAAATAGAGTATACAGAGAGATACGTCGAGCCAGCAAAGCACGGAGTGAGTTGTGTTCTTAGCCCCGGGCCGGATGTTACAAACTGGGTAGCTTGACTAAAACAAAAGCAGATACAAAACCAAAATCATCAAAAAGGCACAAATGAATGCGACTATCAAAATATTATTTATTACAGTCGCTAAATCTTCTCGCGTGCACTTCGTCAGTGGTTTATATGGGGACTTTGCTCACTGATCTTCATTGCCCATACAGATTGCGAATATTTGACGAGTTTCTGCAAGGTAACAGAGTGGACACTCTGAATGAGGACTTCAGTGAAGCGACTTAAAGTAGCGACTGTTTACGTAGATAAAATACCTAAATAATCGGTCAAAGTTATTGAGTAACAATCGATAACAAACCTCCCGAAAGCATCTTTTGGTTGAGGTGCCACACTGGATATAGCAGTTTAAATGTGAATACAGTTTACAAACAAAAACATTTAAGGGTAATAATCCACCTCACCTGATTTGTTGAATTGCAGTTAAGATGCGCGCATTCTAATGATCTGAGAACGGAGATTTAAAAAAGGCGACTATAGTTAACATGATAGTGCACACTATTTTGTTCAATTTGTTCACAATTGCTGTCACATACTCTCAAATCACCAAATCTGTGATGAAAATAGGTAGGCTTCTTACAGATCTAGAAGCGGTTTTTCAAAAATATACATGTATATGGAAGAGATCAGTTAAACAGCAGCTCCAATGTTGGTGTGAGTGAAAACGGGCAACAAATCTTTTCCTGGTTAGCCAGCGGGTGCCAAAGCGTGTCGTTCTATCTCTAGCATCCGCTTGCGCACCGTTGGATTCTTCTAATATTTGTTGCTCGAGAGTGAAGGCATCCGCGTAAGAATCTGTGATGCATCACTCTGTAACGAATGTCACTCTAACCTGTCTGCAGCATCACGTTAATTTCGTAGATAGTTGTCACGCATGGTGAAGGTACGACGTTCAGAATCATACGTCTGTAAACACTTCTGCCTCTAACTGTCGGCCATCTTACGGACTTTTCTGTAACTATCCAGTCACTGCAAACAATAGCAATGGAGTCACCAGATTTAAACTGCACTATGAGGTACATCTGCAGGAGAAAACCGATTAAAAATGAGTTACTTATGCTACTCTGTTCACATGCGTCCACTGAATTCGGGAAGTCTGAGAGAACGATTAGAATAACCTGCACCTATTTACTGAAAGTATGTAAAATATGCATCAGAACAAAACCATCTTATGAGGAATACCGGAACTTTTACGAATGATAGCGGCAATGGGTGTACTATAGGTGATCTCGGGTGGAGCAGTAACGAGATAAATGAGCAGGACGTCGTAATTGCGGTAATGATCAGCGAATGGGGACACTTGGTCAAATAGTTGATAAGAAACCGAATTCATATCAAATCCTACACCACTACATTTAGTAGAAGCTCTCCAAGAATGCTTAATTTGCATTTTAGAATAAAGACAAATTGGAATGCAGAAATCATATATCAAACTGGAAGATGAAGCATTTGTTTCAGGCAAATGTTGACAGCCATTCATGTGATCTCATCTTGACGCTTAGCCGCATCCAAAACACTCCAAACTTTTAATGGTTAGTTGACGCTGAACAGCGATCTTTAATTTTCTGTCGATCGTAATCAATGTTTTATGATGAATTCAAACTGTACTGGGCACAAGCATTTATGAAAAAGTGATGCATCTAAACAATACGACAAAACACACACTAAAATATAGGCACTGACATCTACCGTTGAAATAGTGAAATGGGAAGAAAGGTGCAGCATTAAAGATCACGGCGTATTTACTGTAAAAACCAATATCAAGATGTTGTCCCATTTTGTCCGATTTAAAATGGGGCTGTATGCTACTTGGGATACTTCTCATTTATAAAATATATGAGGCATCTAACACAAAGGAATTGCATTAAACTCCAGGAGGTTTTTCTTATACTTATGGACTAGTTCCGGCTCCGTTACATTTGTTAGGGTTGCGTTAGGAATTTTGTCACACATCCCGAAACAAACCTCTGATTATTCCCTAAATTTTCTTGGAAACATCCCTAATCCAACCCTAAACTGGACCTCTAGTTTGTGCTAGCAGGGTTTTATTGTTTACCTTGCGTTTAGTTATTATATTATAGGCATCTGTAGTTTAGCTACATGATTATGATTTCTCCGAAAACCACGAATTGCGATTCAATTTATCACGCACTTGTCCGCTGTTTTTAGCAAACCTTCTAATTCTTGATTTAGAATGTAAAATCGCATTCCATTTCTAGCCGTCCATAGCAATATAGGTTTTTTCTGAATATGCATATCCAGAGCTGCATTGGGAATGTAAGAAACGAAGTGGAATTGCGCATTTTCCAGGCTGGGCTTGGTGCTGGTTGTTCTGGGACATACCTGGAGACAGAGAACAATATTTTGGTGCTTGTGGACCGCGTTCATATGGCAACTGTGAGAGGTGTATCACTTTGCGATCGCGAAATTTGACAGCTTAGAGTGTCAAACATGAAACATTTTCAGATATTGAACTACCGGTATCTGCGTCCGATCGCTTACATCGAGTGATTCTAACCAGTAGGCAGCGGAGAAGTTGGAAAGTGCGTATTTCGTGGTGATTCTCAAGCAAGTTTTTCTCGTAGAGCCCTTGGGTTTGCAAAGAATGAGATGGTTAGGACATGTACTAGTTTTCTTTAACATTGGGCACTTCTTTGATATTTCGGCTAAGTGACGTTAGGTTAGAGGTGGAAAGGTTAAGCTTTGGCTCAGGGAAACGAAATTACTCACGAAAAGATTAGCCACTGTTGGTCAGGTTCGTCTCCTGAGCTGGAGCCCTCGCGACTCATAGAGTCAGTGGCTGGAGACTTTGGGTAAGATGGTGGCTAATGAGATTCAGTGGCTTAAACGTCTTCGTGGTCTGGCTGAGTTATTTGTGGAGTATTTGCAATTGATGACGTGAGGCGGTGAAAGCTGTAAGGGTTGTCTTGTTGATGACGTTTTACTTTTACTTATAGCTTAGTTGTTTGTTTTCAAGCTGTAGGCACCTTAATTTCGACTGTATTAGTATAGACTTTCAATGGTTAATTCCTTTTCTGTTCTCTCCTTTTTGTTCTCCATTCCGGTACATAGCCTGCGTTTTGCTTCATGTTTGTGAACCATTCAAACATCAACGAGAATCACTGATGTACTAGTGTATATGATAGTGATGATAATGATGATGATGTCGCGGTGAGACTGGACCTTGACGTGGTGTGACGGCTTGCGCATCTCGATGACCTTTTGGGCTAAACTGGACAGAGTTACTCATACCAGGCAGTCAGGCAGGCCAACAGGTAGAGGTCTGACAAACCACAGTCTCCTGTTCTTCCAGGTCGGGGGTTGGAAGATGGTTGGCATCTCTTCCTGAAAAACGTACCATTTCTGGTGCACCGCCACCCATCCGCTGCCTTGCGGTACAGGCTTTTGAGCCAAAGGCTTCAGTTGAGAACCCTAATCGTTCTCCTGTGTAGGTCTGGGCGTTCTGGCCGTATCTCAGCCCACAAACAACCGTGAATACTCACAAAACGTGTGGCAGTTAAGCATTAGTATGAACCACTGATATATTTCTGTCTATGATGATGATGATGATGATGATGATGATGATGATGATGATGATGATGTGGTGTCTGTTTAGTGAACAGTTGGGTCTGCACCGGCTATTCCTTTCCTGAAGATTCAAAATATTCTTGCTGAGAATCTGTAAAATTGTAGTACCAACAGGCATCTAAATAAACGAACGAGGCACGGTTCAAAGGCAAAATGTACATTTCCAACATGTGTCGAGATAACGTTTGGAAATATGAAGCGCAGTTAGATCTGACCTTGTCTAAGACCAACGGCAAGAACTGAGGTAAGAAAGGAAAGCAAGAAGTAGACTTCAGTTCACCCGGTGGTATTCAAAAGCGTGTGACATTCATGTTTGTTGAACGACAGTAAAAAGGTGCAAGCTAAACGATTTTGAAGACTTAAGTGACGGATGAATAGTTGGTTAGGTGAATAGTTAGGGTCGGTCAAAAATTCGTTGCTTAGAGTCGGTTATATTTTCTCTCTTCCTGAAACATTGCTTTATTTGTTGAGTGGCTCCATTGGTGGGGCGGAAACCGCGCTACCTTTTGGATTCCTTAATCGCTTGAAATATGTGAACACTGAGTAAATTTAGAGTCCGATCCCAAAATTCGAGATAGAAATATTGCTTTCTTTTTCTCGGAAGTTTGAGATATAGAGTTCAAGTTCCAAGGCACATTTCCAGGTTTCAGTATGTTTGTGATGGTGTGTATTACTAGAACGTCCCCCAATCACACTTAAAACAAATCGGGAATGCGTGTCTCGTCACTTCGGAGAAGATCTATAAATGAACCCAAACATAGAAACACTTGTATAACTGTTTCAGTGCAGAAGAATTTCAATGGTTGACATACGGATTTCGAAATCATTTGAAGTTCTGGTGTGAACTCTGAAGAACTCTTAGGCGAGCCTGAAATCGATACAGGTAACGAAGTTCTCTACTTATGATCACGTGTGCTTCTGAGATGTGAGAAAAATGGATATTGTGACAAATGTTGAGGACGACCGTGGGCAATTAAGCATTGTGAATGGAATTCTGTTTCATTCTACTGGAAAATTGCAAGACATCCCCACTTGAAGACTGACTGAAGTTTATTATAAAATGAAGCTAGTAACTTAACAACTCAAATCTAGTGAAGTGGATACAAAGTGATGGAAGCCGACACTTTTATAAGGACATCCTAGTACCTGAATAACGGTAAAAGTCCGGCAAGGTTCCAGTTGTTTGATTGCTTCTAACATGTCTCAACGAAGACTGCTATGGCAAGCTCGGCATGTTAGGTAGTGCATGCTGAGTATACTCGAACCACTGAACCACGCCACTTACATCTGAGGTTGCCGTACCGTTAAATTACCTCGTACTGGTGGTCTTTATTGCTGACATTATCCACAATGGCAAGTAGGTCTTCTTTAGAGTAATTGAAAGAGCTTAACTTTTCGAGAGCCCTTGACGGGTTTTTCATAACTTGCCTGTGGGATAAGAAAGATAGTTCTAGCGTTATCAATCACCGCTCATAAGAGAAGGCAACAAGAAATCCAGCCTTTGTAGTGGATCTTCACTGGGTAACTTTCACTGCGCCAAGCATCCTGTGAGAAGCTGAGACTTTGAAATTTATTTCCAACCGAGGTCGCATTAGTGTATCGAAGGTGTGTGAAAAAGTCCTGTACAAATCTTCCTAAGGCCCTATGGTCTGCTGTCAACTTCTTTTTTGGTGCAGTGCTCCGATGTGACGAGAACATGAATATTTTCTCGCTGTGAAACTGAAATGAGGCGCAGATAAAAAGATAGACACACAGCTGCACGTGTGTGCATGCAACACTGCATTTGTCGTCAGCACCAAATTGCCCTGACTCTGTTGGCTAGTCTAAAAGAGCTGTATGCAAAATCCTAACCTATGAAAGCAAAACAGAGTTCCATAATTTTGGATTTCTAGGAGAATGAGTGCTGATTAATCCCCATTAGTGGCCACTGTTTACTGTCAGGCTCTCTGTGATTGTAACATAAGGGGTGATAGCCAAACTTTCGACCAGGTGAACGTAGAGGCTAGACTTATGAGGACTGTTGGTGACAGATGAAGTTTACTGTCGCTGTAAGAAATTTTAACGTCGAGTATGAGCAGTTTAAATTTCGACCTTCTCACGTTTTCGCTTAGTTTGGATTGGTATAACATTTGTTTTCTCCAGTTTTTATGTACATGTCTGTTGCTTGTCGTCATGATTCATACTCTTTGCAACATTTCTGCCTATACATTCACTTAGCCATTTTAAATTACATCCGTGTGAAAACTACTGGCACACTTGTTCGAGCAACCGGTGAGGATCTTATCAGGTTGGTGGACTAAGCTTCGAATTTGTTCGGGACTTAGGAACCACTGATCCTTTTCCACTTGCAGGATGAGCTGCTCTTAAATTTTTGGTTCTCGCTTTAGGTTTGTCACCCAAGTACTCCAGTTCCGTGTGCACTTTATTAGCGTAATAGGGGTTTCATGAAGATCAAGTGACACGTAAGATAAAAAAAATCCGTAGTTTGTCGGGCAAAATGAAATGCAGCTGTCACAGTTGGTCTCCTCGTTCGCTTATATTGATGACGACCAGCTGCTTAAGAATTTAAATTTAACACAACGACACGGTAAAGTTCAGCCGCAGCTTTTCATTGTGGTCCTTGTGCACAACTCAAATGCATATGTGTGTTGAGGAAAGTGAATTACTAGTGAGGTTCCGCCAGTAACAGGCCTTCCTCATTTTTACCGGTAACTTGTATGTTGTGCATAACCCGAAATACAATTACATTTTTGTTTTAAGTTTTGTTCAGTCTGTACTGTTCTGAAACAGTAAACGTATTTGATCCAAACACCGTTTGTGAGACGTTTGTCGACTAAACCCCATTTGGGTTTGCGTCTTCATTACATTCACATTGTAGATGCGGTAGTGCATGTGTATCCTGTTGTAAAATATAAATTCATTCATATACTGTCAAAACACTCACGTACACTTGAAAGCCCATAATCCAGACCGGAAGGTCCTATGGAGCTAGACATCAATAACCTCCACTGTGACTAGAGAGGTCATAGTAGAATGGGTTAATCCGGTAAAAAAGATACAGATGACAGTGATGCAGACAAACCGTCACATCAAACATTGCCCGGTCGAATAGCGCTCTTACTCAGCGTTCCAAATGATTACAGCGATACATCCACATTCACCATACCTTGTGAACTAGTCATCAGCTTCACATCTTGTAGCCTCGCAGTTGTCTAGCCATTCAGTGGCGTGGTCTCAGCGTTTCAAATCTCACTGAATGGTGCTGTTTACGATAATCGGCCAGCTGCTGGACTGCGCATAATTATTATTCGGTTGGTTGACCATGTGTTTAAATATTTTAAAGGGTTTGGCTGGCAGATAGCTGCCTTTTTTTACACGGCCGTGTCACTTGATTTCGGTTAGTTGTTAAAGCGTCAAACACAGCACTTATGTCGACATTCTTCTCATGAACGATGTAAGTTTGCGAAAATTGGGCCGAAATGTATCAACCAAGCGTACGCAAGTTTATAATGTTTGACATCGTATGACTAAGTGTTCTCCTGAATCCTGAATCTTTTTAACGGGCAAGAAGAAAGCGAGTGGCAAACGTTTGAGCGGTATCTCGCAAATTACAATAGCTGAAGTTTACTGGAGGACATCTTACGTCTGCAGGTCATATAACATTATCTTTTGAAAATACAGAGGGTCTTAGTACATATACATATAGTGTTGTAAAGTATATTTTTGGAGTACTTAACTCTACGTCGTAGCACAATCCGAAAGTAGTCTTAATCAACATTTCCGGTGAACCATTATTAAGCGGAACACTCAAAGTACACCAATCTAGGACGATTCCGCGATTAAAGTAGATTAAAAGTGTGGGTTTCATAGATTACTCACAGTTACTTAAATCAGTATTTTGTCGCTTTGGGTTCTGTTTTACAAAACACGCCCTAAACGGTTCAATGTGATATACTGTACTACTCTTTTTTTAAACGTGGCATTCTTATTAGCTAAATACTATCACGCTTATCATACTTATTCGTACGATCAGGAAAAAACTTTAAGTTGGTGGTTATGTATGGAGGATACAAATACGGTGATCCGTGTACTATAGTGAATAGAGCTGCTGACAGTTTTGTTAAGGTGGCCTGGTTTCTGCCCTATTGCCCGGGTTGCTGTGAACCGCAAATTCTGCAGTTAGCGAGATCACCACTGATGGCAGATAATCGTGTTTAATGAAATAAACGTCTATATTCATTGACCGAATCGTATGTTCAGCAAACACAGTTATTAAAGCGGAGTAGTCAGAGTTAAAAAAATTTCATTCTGAGGACGACTCATTAGTTCTGCATTAATCTCATTTATTTAGCTGCATATTCCAGACATTTTGAAATTATATGATTCGATTAAACATGTTATTTCCTTAGTAATAAGTACCAGTAGTTTCTCTGGATTCATACTTGGGGTTTGTCATTTTCCATGGTTAAGTAAAGGCATGACATCAGCTGGAACCATGCGTACAACGACCAAGTGTTTAAGGTTGTTTCGAGTGGAACGTTCAAGCTACACACACGTACCGACCGTATTCCTCGAATTATTCGTTTCCATTTGAATTTGCTTCTAGTTGTGATTGATGTTATTGTTATGCCGTAAGTTTAACCAAAATTTGTTTACAATTCGCATCTCGCTAAACCTTCTCAGACGTTTGCATAGGCTGACCTTTTCGGATTAGTATTGTCTTTGATCAGGCGCATACTTCTGGTGTGCATGCCTTGTTTGAGGCAAGGTAAGTAAATCTTACAAAATTTAATTTCCATTCGTAATATAACGAAAAAGGTTATTCTGCAATGTACTTTGTTGTTTTTCTTTAAACATGCTGAATTTTAGCATTTACGTTGTCTCCAGGGGACTGCGTTTTTTAATTTATCCAACTTGCACTACTACGGCTAATTTTATGGAGTGCATACGTGCGTATATTAGATCTGGAAACAGTGGCGTAGCAGCTGATTAGCACATGATTACTGCACATGATTATTGGAAATTACCACGTACACCGCCAGTGAATAAAGTCACTCCAGGGTGGAGTATACATAACTAAATTCTGTTCACCATCTTGAAGCTTTCTAAATCAGGGCCCACGTAGGTTTCGTACGTCAAAGAAAGCTCGGGAAAACTGGTGGGCGCTTGTGAGATTTGTAAACTTTGTGAAACTAAGGAAGCCTTAACACAATCACATCGTTTGCTTCTTACTGATGAAATCTTAGAAATCGCCAGACCAAAGTAACAAAACCGTTACTAATTCAGTCGTGTATTTCTTGTGCGAAATACTGGGAGTATAGCTCTTCGGTTGACTTCATAGGTACTTACCACAATCTATATAAACACACGCTTACGAGAAGGTGAGCAGTTGCACAATGAATATTTCTAATCAATTACCGTTGATTAATCGGATGGTTGGCCAGCTTCAAGTTCTGAATCATCCAGTTGCAATGTCTTCTATCGAGACGGTCGGGCAACCTGATTGTCGCTCGCAAACGAAAGTGGCTGAGCGTTCACGTATTATGATTCGTCCATGCTTGATGTGAGATCACTGACGCAATGGCCAGTATGACTGGTTCATGAAAGCATGACCACAGTTCTAATCCCGGCCATACCAAGGAAGTGCATTGCTGACGGACTCTAACAACAAAGAAAGTCCACTGTAGTGGTTCTTTCCGAAATATGTTGGCTGGGCAGTCTACCTCAGTACGAAAACGAATACTGTGGAGTTTAACGTCGGACTAAACTTCAGGAAATTTGTCGACCCAGTCCTGCGTACAATCGGTGTGAAGACACCTGATAAACTCAACCTTACCCAGCAACTGTCATTGTTACGCCCAAAGTTTACAGTATCATCTGCTAAGGAATTGCAGACCAAATCTTACGTTGGCCTGTGTAATACGGTGATCATTCTATTCAAAATAAATGCGGAATAATTAAGGAAACCGTAATGTTGTGAAAAAGACGGTGTTCATAACCGCTTTATCAAAATGACCTCAGCGAATGAAAAGCACTGAAATAACCAATCAGTGTACTGACAAGTGGAGGGAGAAAACGAGCACACAGAGCTGTTTAAGGCACTTCAGAAAAATCTACTTCATACTTTAGAGGTTTTCTGGTTATTAGCGATCTACACAACATAGAAAATAAAACTGTCCCAAAGGTAGAAATGAACTAATCAGCTGATCAAAACAACACACATCGTGAGGTGTTGACTCTTTGTTTATTTGCCTTGCTCACTCCAAAACTGAGCGGATTATGTGTAATTGATTGGGATAAAAAGAAAACGAGTTATCAGATATCCGCACCAAATGTAGTACGAATGAAGTTGAATAGTTTGGGCGTCGTGTTTAACATGTTATTGATATACAGATTGGGAATAACACANGCTCGAAACGTTGTGTTATTCCCAATCTGTATATCAAAAACGAGTTATCACCTACGTACTTTGACTTCTACACACTGAACATACGACTGATCGCAGCTGTCGCATTTCTATAGACGTTTCGGTCACTCGCCTTCGAAGGGAATCTCTATACTCGGGTTTTGCTCGTGTTAGGGCTCACCACCGGTGCTTACTGTCATCACGGCCGGAACAAGAACTCCGGTGACGGCTTTGTGAAGCGACCATAATTACCACTACGCAGATGACTCCAACTTAGACGTGGCTGAATTATCATACACAAACGTTTACTCATGTTTGCTGGTAAGTGATGTTCAATTTACGCGATTATCTCAGGCTGATCCACCACTAATACGTCCAAAGGTGGAATAAAAAATTCACCAAACCTATTGGGCGGTATTTTGACTACCGGTGAACAGTTGGGAGTTTCGGCCTTGATGGGAACAGACACATTACTGACGAGTTCTAACACGAAACAGCTGACTGTGTACAACCCGTGATGAGCTTCTAGTGCCCACGCCCTTTGTGTTGGGATAAAACCGAAAACAGCTTCATGCTACTGTACAATCTTATTCAGTCTACCTAATACTTACTAGGCATAACTGTGATCAATTACTTCAGATGAAGTTTCGCTGTTTCGCTGATAGCATCGTGAAATATTTGACTATCATTTCGTTCCACAGGTCAGTCACAGGAGTTTGCTGCATTCTGGCTTGAACTCCTCAGTTATTTGTGTGTTCTGGTAGAATATTTTGCCTAGAGCCAGAATAGCACCTCATTTTTTAATTTTAGCGATAATTATCTTCAGTTTGTTACTATGAGCCGTTTGCAAATATTGTTTAAATGTGTTGCCCACTCTGGATTTCAGTTAATACCCCACTTCATCTACTAGAAATTAACAAGTACGTCGACGCTCAAAACAGCGCGACTGCGGGTATAACCGGTTCCATAAGTGTACGGTAGATCAATCCATTAAATTAAAGTAGTTAGGCTGAGGCTGACTGATCAGAGAAGCTGACTGCTCATGTGCAGTGTGAATCCAAGTAATCATCATCGATGTTCATTGCAGTTTATCTGGCCATCCCTTACTTTGTTATGCACAGGGGAAAGCTTCTTTGATGTTTGGGCTGTGTTCCCGAAATGTTTGGTTTTGACACGTAGGACCACCGTGACTGAGTTGCTCAACATACTTAGTTTCATGAAAGCACTTCTTCATTGCATTCCTGGCGTCACGGTTTCCAAAGTTGACAACTCATAATGCAATAGGTTTACGGGTGCGGCTACACTGTTACCAGCTATCAACGCGTGATACATTAAGCATTAGCACTGCGCGCACTTCTGACACACCCACACAATTTTATTGTCAGACACAACTCACATCTTTCTTTGTGTGCCGCCAACGGAACGATTATTGGGAAAGATAAGTCGTCAAAAGGCACCATCAAAATCAGTTTTTTGGGGTGCACTCACTATCAAACTGTGATTATAGTATCTTCTCAGATTGGAAGTGAAAGTCGCATTTTATGCACATCAACCATTTACTTATAGTACAATTACATGGTTCAGGTGCTGCTTGGCAAGGGACTTAGCAATATTAGGTGGCTAATACACTGGTGCTTCAGGGCACATCGTATGTGATGTATATTTCTTGAGATACCATGTCTATGCAATAAAGTTTTTTTAGCGAACTTATGTGCATGCCATCGTTTGCTGAAGACAATTAACCAATTCTTAGTAATGTACACTGAAGACATGTGATAAGGATTATTATTTTACGTGTTCTTCGACAGCCTTTTACATCATTAAAAACTGTCGAAAACAAAACTGTTGACTCGATTGAAAACGTGTGTAAACGTTTGGCCAGTCGAGGATGAAACAGGGAAAAGCGGCTTGTGGGGCTATTGGATGTTTGTTGAGGCTCACACAACCGTGTTCACAGTAGATCCCATCTAAGCACTTATTTCTTACAATTAGTACGCTGGACTTCGTAATTCAGATGAGAACCATCTGTAAAACATTACGGACTTTGACTGGATTCATATAAACAACGGAAATAACATACCCAAACGCGGCAAGCGCCCTACCAGCTCGACTAAGAGGTCAAGCATTGGGCCAAGGAATTCCGCACTTTGAATCAGTCAGACGGATATCCTCTCGGTGGCCCAAAATAGGATTACCTGACCGGACGAAGGTCAGTTCTTCTGTGGTTGACGTGCGCTAGTGGACTGATTTGGATTGGTGCGATTTTAGTTCGCGGGCAGCACAAAAGACATTCTCATTACCAGATTGGTGACTATATCCTGACAGATGTGGTAACTTTCTTCAGTACGTAGATGTGGTAACGTTGCACACAATTTTCTGTGATCTACTGTTTTCTGCATTTAAGGAATAGATTTTGAATTACACTGTTACTTTCATTCTTCTTTTGAATTACCTGTGGGGTTGAGTTTATACTTCTCTTATGAGAGATATCTCCGTAACGGAATTTGAAAATTATTCATACCATTAATAGTGTTTTGAGAGATGTCGGCGCAGGTTATCAGCCAGATAGCTGATTGGGAACAACTTATAATGAATAAATTTATTAACTTCAGATCTGTGTAACGTTTTGCTGAAAATTCATTTATGTGTCCTCTACTTGTAGGCTGATGTTTTACTTTTTCTATCGTCGCTATGGTTGGGACGATATGCTGACAAAAAATGATAAGGTGCAAGTCTTCACTCCCTCCATTACACAGCGCACTCGGACAATCGCAAAAGATGAAGAGCTGAGATTCAAAGATCGAATTGTGGCCGTTTCGACGAGTTTAATCTCATGGCAAGTTTAACAACGTTTAGGATAAAGCAGTTACCTAACTTGTGAAGTCCTGAATAATTCCCGACGTTGTGCCTTATAACGGGCAGCGTAAACCATTTGCGAAGGTGATCTTGACAAAGCTGGTGGCACTATTCAGCCCTTGAGACTTGGAAATGTTAAGTGGATCTTAGCTTTTAAATTCAGACTTACTTTACAGCCGTTTTCTTTCGAGCATTAGGCCCGAATTTTGCTCATGTTAGATCTTGTACTTAGTGGATGCCATTGCGATGACCAAGACTGTAACGCAAGCTACGCCGTCATTAGAACACCATGCTGATCATTGCGTCATTAACCTCACGTTAGTCACGACCGGTTAATCACGCATGAAAGCTTAACCATTCTTGCTTGAAATATAACGTATGACATTTTGTACACTGTACTTCTGATGAAGTATTTCGTGATTTGGAACGGTCGTTTATTTAATACTCATATGCCGTTTACAAGTACTGTTTTTGCTCGCACGCTCTATTCATTTTTGATGCTATAGCAAAAACTGAGGCAGATAGGCACCAATTAACGTGTCAGAATCAAATCCTCATACTTGTTTACATGCATACTTATATGTTACGATTACGTCATCCCTACTTACCTAACATTACTCACAATTTTCCTTCGGCGGTGGAGGACACAATCTGTCTTGCTTCGGTTCCACGAAGTATGGGTAGACGCTGTCAGCATGAGTTAGGCGAATATTTCAGGTGACGAAGTTGAACACCACAGCAAACCGTCCGTATTTTTAAGCAACTTTTGGTCAGGAAAGAAAGCACAATTTCATCTAGAAATGTCAATCTGGTTCTTTGAAATGCATCATTTAATAGAACAGTACAAATAATTGATTCGAAGTCAGTGAAGCGTTTCATATGACATTTCTGTTTCCTCTTTGAGAACTTTAGTCCGCTAGTCTAACTGTACGATTGATTGGGTGTAATAATCACATTGTTTTCTCGTTTGATAGCCAACTGACTTAAACAGAAGGAGAGGCATTTACAAGTTAGCAAGAGATTCACCTAGCCTTTAAAAAAATAGCTGGAGAGCTTTATGTAAAGTCGCACTTTACGTATAGTTGTTTGGTCCAGTATGGATTAATGACGGTAATATGGACTACAAACTGCTCATTGAAACATTTGTGTCTTGGGTGTCAAACTTACCTTAATTATTAGGGTTTATTGAATCCTGACCATGTTCAGTTAACAACTGGCTGAACATTACACATAGCTGCTTATGGTGTGACTGCTGAATACGAAATGGTTAAATATGCCAACATCGATGATTTCGTCTGGTGTGTTGACAAGCGAATGCAAAAGCATTGTTATTACGCTACCCAGATTTATGTCGTCATGATGTAATATTTTTCTACGCAAAGCTGTTGTAGTTGATGCCTATGTGAATATTTGTCTCAGCTTAAAATGATTTGGTGTGCCTACGGGGTGGGCAACAAGAGCGTGGTTGTATAATTATTACGTGTATTAAAAAAATATTCTTCTACGTCAAAATTTTCTGCGCTACAAGAGGTAACTTATCGTTGATTCATCAGTAGTCGCATAGCTATGTGTAGAAAGCAATCGATGTTAAATCTCAATGGATGTCAACAAACGGTGCATATTTTTTTAGTGGGCTACAGTGATACAGTTTGAATATATATATATATGAACATGTAAACTCAATCCTACTATTCACACCTTGGCGACGTCCTTCTTCAGCCTAATAACACGACAAGGCGAGTGATTCGAGTACTGCCTTTGTTGAGACACATCGGAGTTTTCTCACTTTGGTTCCTGCGTACTCGAGACCAGTGTCTTGATCTCCGATCGTCTGATGATAATGTGACCGTTTCTTTCTTGATAACTTCTTTCTACCTACTTGCTTTTCCCCTCAGGTTTGAACAGCAACGATTACGACAACTTTCGCTGAAAATATTGTGCAGCGCTATACGCATTGGTAGGTTATTTTGCCTGTGTAACGTTCACTTTGTGTATTATGCGTTCAAAGACTGCACTGCAAACATACCACGTGAAGGGATCGTTGTGAAAATTATAGACACAACAGACAAATTAACAGAAGTTTTGCTATAACTAATCAGAAGAAACATCCGTCGTAGGCAGGAAATAATCCGATAGAGCCAGATCATTTGTGAAAACATAAGGTTTTGTTTATTTCTATTTACTTAACCACTTCCAGTTATCTAAAAACCCAGTACCATAAAATGTAATGTGTAAGCGAACCACCGTCATCCATGGTGGTATACGATTCGAAATCCATCCTGTCTCAATCTGGCGAGCCGTTTGCTTTAGGTGACGGAGAAAATTGTTCCAGATTCCTGTGGATTTATCTGGGATTCGGATTACCACTTATTGAAACCCATCGGACGATTTCCTAAAGTCTACACTTGAAAATGTTCAATCTTTTCAGTCCATTTTTCATTATCACAACCGAACACTATATTTAGCCGTCACGCACATGAGGAACAAGAGCAGAATTTGTTACTATCTGAGTGAACTCACGTTACAAGCAGTTCGGTCAGCTTGATATGATACATCAGTATGCATATTGTGAGGTTAGCACTATGTGACGAGCACCGAACAGATGGGTTTACAATAATTTTACATATGAGGAAAGGATAGGCTTACAGGAGCAAAACGGTCAGAATATCTGGCACGCACATCATATGACCTACCTGCACTAACTGGTGCTCCTGATCTAAGATCGCTGCATAATATTTCTGTTTCCTTAATAGTATCAACAAACTCAGTTTTCCATATTTTAAATGTACTAGCCTCAAAAACTAGCTGTAATTGTTTCGCATCGTCATTGTTGAGTATTTGGAGAGATTGCCCTTTGCATCAGTTCACCTCTTTCGCGGCGACAAATTGACAAATGAGACTGCTGTGCTGCGTGAAAATATCTTTACAAAATGTTCTTGAACAGGGAGCAGTGAGCTAGTGAGTTTGACAGGCTTAAGTGCCTTCAATCTGGTCAAAACCATTCTAGCACTATCATCAGGAGGAATTCAGCGCGAAAGGGAGTGGTTTTGCAATGGGGCGGCAGAGTCTGGTGAATATTCATGCTTAAACGAAGGTGATGAGCAAAAGAGTTCGAGGTCCACAAATTCACTTTAACGCAACACTTGTAATTTAGCAGAGATCAGTTCGTCGTATTCGCTGCTTCTTGTCAGTTTTGAAGAGGTCTTTTACTCATAACGTCTGAAATTGTTATTTCTTTGGTAAATCTTCCTTTTTTATATCCTTTTTTACTGTCAACCTTCGGTTACCATGACAAGTCACCTCTACTGCACAGGGTAATCTCGTACATACTGCGTACATCTTATCCAGTTCTACTCAGGTCACGTGGCTGCACATCATTTTTTTAAATAATACTTGGCCCCACTAAGTATTTCTTTTGTGCCAGTTATCTTATCACGTGGTAATCGTTTGCTGAACTCTGAAATAGATAAACTATTCCGTATGGTTAATTTTAATACAAAACGTCCGTTGAGAGCAGCGTGTAGGTTGACGCCCTGGTAACTTGCGCCTTAGTTGCATATCCGTTTGGGGACGGAACAACAGAGACAGGGCGGGAGTGCTTACCGGTTTGTTGGTCAGTAAGTTCTGTTTGTGTTAAACACAAGGGCGCATGTTATTTATGATTCGCGCGTTTGCTGCATGGCTGTTTCGAAGATTTACCACACACTGCTGTCGTTAAACACGTGAAGGCAGAGATCACGTTTTAATTAAGAGTTTGTTTAGTGGCTCAGTCGTCTTTGCCTTTCGAATATCAAAGTTTTATACGCTGTTAGGAGAGAATGAGACTCATTAAAACTTGTTTTTTTTGTTGTTTATGTGGTCATTTAGGTCAATCCTTTCGTCTATACCCAGTAAAATTTTCTACACAGTTATACCGTTCCGATGATGGATGACAGAAAAGATATGTACATTAAGTTGTTCCTCCCGAAATCTAAAACTTAATCCTTCTTCTCCGCATATGTTTATCCTTTCGAGCAACAAACCGCGTCTATACAACGGATTTTGTAGCGTGCTATTCTTGTCAACCAGTTCAAACAAATTTGGTAACGGACATACCTGCGTGTAGACTGCTTACTGTGTTCCATGTAAATGAACCAATACACTTAATTTCGAGTAGGTTTAAATTGAGTGATTCAACCTCCAGTAGTCAGGGTAAACAATTTATTATGTACCAACTCGACGCCACTCAGTTGATGGGGGCTTCCAGAATCAGGTAAACATTTTATCCGGATCCCCATGAACAGATTCACGAGACTTAAGCTTTGCCGTTGCTGGAACTTATTGCTAGTGAATATTGTCCTCACGTTGGAATTTTGCATAACAGTGAGTGTGCTTTTGGAACAAACGTGGTGACAAGTGCAACACTGACCCCATATAGAGCCCGACCGACTTACTGTTTGAAACACTGAATTCCATTTAACCACTTCATCGGAGCAGAATAAAGACATATTGCGATATGTTAACACTTTATTTACTCCCATCAGTCGCAAACGTAAAACATGCCAGTTATATACATCAAGCGGTTAACGACAAACAGGGACTAGACACACATACAAGCACACCACTTATTATGTAATCATGACCATGGCAACCCGACCGGTTGTTTCAACCACTTCGGTTGGTGCGTTCGAATGAGTGTCGCTTCGCAGAAAGCTAGTAACTTCGGATTTCGGTTACACAACAGTATCTTGAACAAGGTTAATGGGTCAACTTGATGACTTGTTGTCATGAGGTGTTTAGCAATCGCTGACACTGGATCTCGAGTAGTCAATGCACCTAGTTGGGACTGGTGCGTCATCTGATGTTTCAACCACTTCGGGATGTGTTCGGCGACTTGCTGTACTAGTTGTCGGTCTGTTCTGCCTGTGTAAACGTCACTGCAGCTGCAAGCAAACTGGCACACAACATGGGAGACAGAACATTTTGACAAACTACTTTTGCGTTTGTGGAGAACTGGTATACTAGTGGTATGAAATAAGCGCAACTGAGCAGACGCATACGTTCTAGCCAGAGCAGATTTTAATTTGTGCTTTATGTCGTTGGATAGATGATCACCCTTGAATGGCAAGAATAGGCAAACATCCTTCTTTTGAACCGTCAGTGTAGGCTCAGTGCTCTTCTTCACCGTATTATGTGCATCGGAGAATTTTTCGGGGCATCCATTTGTTAGTAAAGTTCGTCTCAACAACTCCTGTTCTATCTTCAGAGTGTCAGGGGTACAAATACATTTGGCTCTATGAAACAGTGTCTTAACTAAACCCCGTCTGTATGCAATAGGAGAAAAACTGGAAAACTGCATATACTGACCACCCCAAGTTGCTTTGCGGTGAACTGAGCGTTGTAAAGTACCATCCTCATGTCTAGTAATAAGTACATCCAAAAAAGATAAACTATTGTTCGACTCCACTTCGTGAGATAAAAATAGGTTCGGGAGAATATTATTGAGAAAGTTGAAAGCCAAGTCAAAATGAATAGCGTCAGTAAAAATCGAAATATCATCAACGTATCTTTTGTACAATAACGAATCAGCTATATAATCCGGGACTTGCCGCACGATCATTCCTAAGAAGATATGAGCTAGTGTTGGGCCTAACGGACTACCCATAGCAACACCGTCTATCTGTTTATATGCAAGGCCCTCCGAATCGAAAGGAACGTTTTCCGTGTATAACAAAATAAGATCTTTAAGGCATTCAAGTGGAACGCCTATATCACGGTTCTGACTCGAGATAAAATCACATAGAAAATCAACTGTCTCCCGAAGGGGAACATTTGTAAAAAGGGAATCAACATTCATGGAATACATTACTTGGGTACTCACCGAAATGTTTTCCAAGATCTCAGCTAATTCAAACGAGTCCTCCAAGCAATGTGGGGATAAGACTTTACGGGTCGGGTGCAAANGATGGGAGTAAATAAAGTGTTAACATATCGCAATATGTCTTTTCTTTGCTCTGATGAAGTGATCTAAACTTGAATGAAGAATCTTGACCGGGGAGCTCACTGCACTTGACTTGGCAATTAATGCTTCACTTATTGAGGCAACCAAGCAACGTGAGAATTGCTCGGAAACAAATTTAGCTAAGCGTTTTTATGCACTATAATTCTACGTGTTTATCGTGAAATCAATGACACGGCAGTCAACGTTGATGCGTGTTCAAAGCCCGTTCTACGCGAGGCTGTGCGCCACTGACATGTTCTGAGAAGAGAGGTGTTCAAGACCAGTGCGATTATTTAAAAGGGGATAACAAAGTTTTTACAGCCTATCCCACTATGTTGTGAATGATGCATTAGGTATTCAGGAAAAGGTATAACAAAAGTAGAATAGCACCAAAACTGTGAGAAACACCACATCCAGTTGAAACTGCAAAAGCTCAGGTAAGTTGACTGACTGTGTGGGATGAGATGAAAAAAGAGAGATGCACATTAAACATAATAGGTAACCTTCCAGACGTGGAGAAAACGGATGCTACAGCATTCAATTTTGGGGCTTGGTATAAATTTGCGCTCCTTTAAACAACCCTTACGTTCTCTTGTGCACACCATGGAACAATTTTTCTGGCTGAGTGCCACGTATTCTCTAGGAAGGTTGACTCAAGTAGTGCTATAAAGGTTTGGTACAAGCTTTCATTCACTGCTTCATATCAACTATTAGAGCCAAGGTAATAGATTACTTGGCAAAGGTTGGTTATGACGACTGCACACCTGTACTTAGTCTCTTCCTATTGAATGGCAGCTGCAATTTTAAAGAACAATGCACGTAGTTTTAACAAACTGAGTCCACTGTAATGAACAATATATATTGCTGCTTAGTTACCATGACAGCCGTCGCAGTCACAAATAGCAGGAAACAACCATGATTCAATTGTTTCAGGAATGGAAGATGTGTTGGTTGTCCCAATATTATTCTCACAATTGTCAGGACGGCTTGACTGACTGATTGTAAAAACGAGGAAAGAAATTTCTCCACATCGGTGTACGTTCGCTTTATCCCTTAAAGAAAACTCTAGAACCAGTTCACATTATTCTCGTTTTCCCGACACATCAGTTCTTCCGAGATCATTTGTGGTTAGTCTCACTATTTTATGACTGACCAGCTGAAAACAGGAATGTGTGAAGTCTCTCAGAGGTCCCGTAATTCATGAGTGATAAGTATGGTTGTACTGAATCGTCCTGACTTCTCAGACACTAAGTATTAAATGTTGTGACAACGTAGCGGGTGCTCTAAAACAGATCTGTGGTTAGTTGACATGTGAAGTGAATACTTGGCTTCGTTTTTCTTTGGATTTCTCCTTTAGGGATTGTAAGACTGAGGCCACAGGTCGCAGATATTATGATACTGAATAAAACGCTTGGTTGCTCAGGTGCTCCCTCCATGTGCATCCACTGACGTGGAAGCGTCGGCCCACAGTGGAAAAAGTTTAAGAATTCCAAGTTTAGTCTCGTCTCAATCCGCCCTATTCAAACATGGACGAAACTAATCGCGGTGAGGTGTTCATCCGCAGCTGGGCATCTGAAATCAACTACTTCATTAAAACTCGGATAATTCTGTAAAATAAGTGTGTGGTGATAACCATATCTATCCATGTCGGTGAAATCTGACGTATGAGATAAAACTTAACATACGTTACAACTGGCGTTATGCCGTAGGGACCTTCATTGAGTGAAATCAGCAGCTGGCATTCACCATGTTGTAGTCTCTTTAGTTATAATAATTGCTGGATGGATACGCTCTCAAATTCAGCAAGATGTCTCTACCGATGATTTGCCATTTGTTATCAACCTTATTTCTGTCCTCTGTTTTTCGTTCTTCATTCAAACTCTCTCATGGTAACTGCGGCGAATAACGGTTCCTGTAGAAGTGCAAGCGAAACATAATCGCGGTCAATTACAAACATTACACTGCGGGTTCTGTTAGAACCACGCGAAACCTGGTGTTCTACTGCACATAAACCCTATCAACCACTTGGTCGGTCTATGCAAAGGTTTTTGTTCTAGGCGAATATTAACCAGAAGTGTGCACTTCGTGGAGGTCTATACGTTTTGACTAATCCGGGGAATTTGAAGTAAACGACCGTTTCCCATGGAATTTTAATTTTGTGAGTTCTGTCAGACTACGGACAACAATGAAGACACGAATATCCCACCGGTTGAGTCACGTGTGCAGGTTCTGTGCCCTTAACTCAACAAATAAGCCAGAATTTAAGAGTTGCCATGAAAATGTCGACCATCGGTATCGATTTAGCAGAAAGATCTTATTGAATTCTTCAGCTAAGCACACTGTATATCGATCACTGAGCCCATGTTACAACGATGAGAAGTCATTTCATTGGCTGCACTGTCTGACCTGTTTCTAATTTGTGGGTCCGTTTTGTATAGGTGTGTGTGCACATATGGGTACATCCATGCGCCAGTGCTTGCAGGCAGTGTGGTGTATTTAATAGAGTTAAAACCGAGGAGTAATTTTGTTTCACTAAAGGCCGTTTCACTGACCCCGTACGCACACGTTGGCTGCGACTGCAACCAGTTGTGGGCTAGTATTAGTACATTTTTAGGATGAATAATATTCTAGTACTGGAAATCTTTTCGGTGTCATACTTCAAGTATTTGCAGAGAAATATCGTGTTCGAAGTTGTGTTTCATCACACACATATAACCACAGACCGTTGTGCTAAGTTGCGGAACGTTTTTGTGTGTATCTTGCGAATTACTTTCCTGTTGCTAGTAAAATTCTCGGAGGTCCGGCAAAAATGTGTGAATCGGTAGAATACAAAAACATCAGTAAATTCAAACGTTACTGGTTCAAGTTGATTTTGTGAATTGTGTTTAGGTTTTTCAATCCTCAAACACATTCACCGACAATCTAGTTTGGTGATGAGCAACATTACCCGATTCACTGGTAGATCACGAGTTCCTGTGCACGTCAGCACCACTGTAAGAGTGAATTAAATCCGAACCGCCTGATTAGCAGTAACTATGGGAAATCTTGAACACTACTACCGAATCAACACTGCCGCATATTATATTTACTGCATATTCGGATACACTTTTAAACCATGCAAACTAACGCTAGCTTAAAATGTAGCATTCTCATATGTCAAGGCGAAAAGCTGTTCTGTCCTGGTATGTGTAAATAAGCTGAAAAAGAAATTTTCACTGGGCTGTTCATTAATCCAGAAAGACAAAAATACCGAATATCTTGTTGATTCATATATATTATTAACCAGAATATCCCTTCTTGGTTTGCTTCACCTGAAGTCAACGACAGTCGGTCTAAAATAACAAGATCGTCCCCAGATAAATGTCGATTATCGGCAAGAAAACATAGGGAACATGCTCCATTGTCTGAAGATTGACCAGTTTAATCACCGGAAGTAGGAAACATTCACTAATGGCCATCATCATTATTTACGGATCCATGCATTTGAGGACCAAGTCGTATTGTTAGTTGTGACTAACAAAAATTATGATTAACACTGCTGTAACATAAAGGCAACTTTACACTTTTGGGATGTTTGTTCATAATGTATTTCATTTTTCATGGTTACCTGAAGCAAGATCTCTTTTTCACTTTTGAATCTGCTCCCAACTTAAAGCCAAATGTGCTCAGGCAACACGCTATAATTTGGTTGTCTACAGCATTCGCTGGCTCAGCACCAAACTCGAATCTTCAACATCCAACGCTGAGCGCTCGAATAAACGTATGTCCTTATCCCTGGGTGCAAAAAATGTTGCGTTGAATGTCTCACCGTTTTTACCACCAGATGCTACACCAGAAACAATGTACATGACAGTAAAGGTGAGTATTTTGAGTAGTGATTTCAAATATGCACAGAAATGACTGATAACTGGTTACAAAGTAGTTTTCACGGTTATCTGCATTGTTCAACGAAATTGGTAACTACTATTTTATCCTCGAACACTAGTTCACCTTTGTAGTCCTAAGGGAGCAAGAGGAGAATATATGTGGCAACCTTTTGGCATCTCTCCTACTAGTTACGTCTTCAAACGTAATCCCTACGAACTAACTTAACATGAATAGCGACTTACAACGTGTGGACAGACAACGGCAAAATTATTGTCGATCAAAACACTGGCAACCAAATCAGGCATATAAAAGACAAGCGATTTAGGTGAATTTAGTATGGCTTCCCTAAATATCAGTAGTTTCGGGTTCCGATCGCATTTCGAACAAGCTGAGAGCACGGTTCTAACCAGCAGATCGGTCAATTTGAATAATAATCCGTGATGAGTGTTTTCGGCCTTTCCAATATGTGTTCAGCAGATCTCTGTTCAGCAGATCTCAGTAAACCGGTGCACAACGTGATGAACTACACTGGTGATTGCATGCAACAGAAGACCATTCTGTTGTAAGAACGAAGAACCACCGTTCAGGAATAGCCTGGTTTCTGATATCAACATACAGTTTGCACACTAGCAAAATACTCACTGTTCGTCAGAAGACAAAGTGACTATTTGTTCGTAATATTGCTAAACTTGTATGACCTTATCACACAAGCACGCAGTGAAATGTGCTCATTTTACAATTGGTTTGTCTCCAGTAAGACAGGCAACAAATTTAGCACGACTGAAGTCAAACGGTTCTGGCGCCACAAGCAAGTTGTAGTACTCAACATTCCAACTACCGTCTTCAGTGATTTTTCCACAGATCGCATTCTTAGAAATATATCTGTCATCTGGCTTTAATGTTGCCCGGTAATTGTTGTTTGATTCTCAGAAGTCTCGCTCTTCTGTTAACGTTTAGAAAGCATTGTTTTATACAATAACCGTTTTGACAAGGAATTTTCATTTACTTCTCTCTGTAAAGGCTATTCCGCACCCACCATCATCACTAAAAGTGTGATTGTATCTTATCGGGTTCATAAACTGAAAGCTACATGCAAGATCAATGTGGTTACACCCCTAATCGTTCTGTGTCGACGGCTTTAATCTAAGTGACGTTTTCAAGCTGAACATCCTTTACATTTTATCGCAGCCTTCGCATTCAGATAGATTTTGCAGCCAGCCTCTGTCGAACACAAGCACTAGACTCGAGTTTCACTCTCATTAGAGCTCGTGAGTGATGTTCACCTTGAATATAAACCAAATCCCTGACTACTCATCAGTAATCTCAGTGACGTTGCAAAAGTTAAGTTTCGGGGTAAACCTACTGAACCCTTCTCATATCCGTCATTTACGTGTGGTTAGTATAGCACAGTGAACTGTATAACGTATCCAACCATGTGAGCACTGCTTTCGTAATGTCAAACAAGCTTTTATGAACCGGCGACGCAAATGGTGTTAAATTGATCAAAGTTATCGATGGATTTCTCATTTCCTACCACAGGACCTGATTTTGTTATGTATGACGGACTCATCATATTCAGTACGCACTTCTGCAATCCCTCTGATCAGTCGCCTCCTCACCCAGCTTTCGTTAAGCACAATTCAAAAGCTATTGGATCATATTATTGATGTAAGTACGCTCATTTAACCCCATTGTGTTCAATATGTTTTACTAACATACGTGCAGATTATCCTGAATGTCGAANTTGCTAAACTTGTATGACCTTATCACACAAGCACGCAGTGAAATGTGCTCATTTTACAATTGGTTTGTCTCCAGTAAGACAGGCAACAAATTTAGCACGACTGAAGTCAAACGGTTCTGGCGCCACAAGCAAGTTGTAGTACTCAACATTCCAACTACCGTCTTCAGTGATTTTTCCACAGATCGCATTCTTAGAAATATATCTGTCATCTGGCTTTAATGTTGCCCGGTAATTGTTGTTTGATTCTCAGAAGTCTCGCTCTTCTGTTAACGTTTAGAAAGCATTGTTTTATACAATAACCGTTTTGACAAGGAATTTTCATTTACTTCTCTCTGTAAAGGCTATTCCGCACCCACCATCATCACTAAAAGTGTGATTGTATCTTATCGGGTTCATAAACTGAAAGCTACATGCAAGATCAATGTGGTTACACCCCTAATCGTTCTGTGTCGACGGCTTTAATCTAAGTGACGTTTTCAAGCTGAACATCCTTTACATTTTATCGCAGCCTTCGCATTCAGATAGATTTTGCAGCCAGCCTCTGTCGAACACAAGCACTAGACTCGAGTTTCACTCTCATTAGAGCTCGTGAGTGATGTTCACCTTGAATATAAACCAAATCCCTGACTACTCATCAGTAATCTCAGTGACGTTGCAAAAGTTAAGTTTCGGGGTAAACCTACTGAACCCTTCTCATATCCGTCATTTACGTGTGGTTAGTATAGCACAGTGAACTGTATAACGTATCCAACCATGTGAGCACTGCTTTCGTAATGTCAAACAAGCTTTTATGAACCGGCGACGCAAATGGTGTTAAATTGATCAAAGTTATCGATGGATTTCTCATTTCCTACCACAGGACCTGATTTTGTTATGTATGACGGACTCATCATATTCAGTACGCACTTCTGCAATCCCTCTGATCAGTCGCCTCCTCACCCAGCTTTCGTTAAGCACAATTCAAAAGCTATTGGATCATATTATTGATGTAAGTACGCTCATTTAACCCCATTGTGTTCAATATGTTTTACTAACATACGTGCAGATTATCCTGAATGTCGAAAATTCAGGTACATTTTTTGTTATATTTTGTCTATAGATGACACGGTTCAAATAGTACAGTTTGTTGCATATGGTGCGAGTTGAACACTGTATCTTATACTCAGGAATACCGTGGTAGTTAGTACGAACAGCACATCATCAATGACTTGTTAAGTAACAAACTCTTAGTGAAATCGAACAGGTAACCATATTATTGGTGTGATTCAGATTGTTTACGCTTGCAATAAACCGTGCAAAACTTCTGGACACAAAATCATTACTTTAAGTCACCGTCGCTCCAGATTCTTCCAACCTATGTAAAGTGGAGAGCAGACGGGAGTCATTCGACCAATCCATACATCTCATCATCCATTTGGACAGTTGTTTAACCAAACAAGTTAATGAATTTGCTTTTTTTCTAGTTTGCAGTCTAAGAAGTATAGCCCTCCAACTTACAATTTACCCTGTTTTTTCTTCTCACAGATGTTTAATCGACAAGAGGTGCAAACGTGGGAGATATCGGAAGGACTTTTGAATAGTGAGGCACCGTTTCAAGTTCTCTTCACTAATTCGCTCATTTACTGCTCAAAACACGACCTGCACATTGACCTCACGTGTGCATTTTTGACACTTACCCAGACAAACAGCTACTGGAAAATTATTAATGCATACATAGTATTTAACGCTAAATCGTTCAAACTTATGTTCGATGGCATGCTTTGAGTCAGAAACCGTGATAACGAGTTGAGGTCTATAGAATCGATGTTTGTTTTTCTGATATGTACAGTTCTTATTTTCTCATACTAGCGCTTTAAGCCGTGCAAGTTTTTTTTCTGTCTATCGTATGAACAGTTATTAATATGCACCAACTGGGTAAACGTTATGCGGAGGTGCGTTATTGTGAATGGGAGAACACAAGAAGATCGGCTTTTCTTATTAACCCATTCATTCTCATGTCTACTCGATTACCACTCCGTGTATGTAACTAAAGTGAACGAAGGAACTGTTGCCCGAGCATACACGTTAATTGACAGTTTCGACCATATACAAATTCATAAGAGGGAAAACTATTTTCAATTGTGCTTGTGTTGCAGTTGATATCATTTATTTCCATGACCTCGTTGGGTGGCCGTTATATCAAACTTCAACCACGTGGTACTGAGATCAGTACACAATGACCAATAAAAGCAGACTACACGCTGAAAAGTTAACAGAGTACATGTACGCAATAGTCTACTATCAGAAAAAACGCTTCAGTTGTGATATAATGGGCCTACCATACCCTTAAGCTACCTAACAGATATTTTTCTCGATGTATATGCTAACCACTTAGAGTATAACAGGCCTTCTCTTTGCATGCAACGATACAGATCAGTTCTGAAATCATCATATTATATAGTTTACTGACAGTCGTGTATTTACTAGAACAGACCGAATGTTGGAAACACTAAGCAAAAGCCGTCCACCAATTGTTTGATCTGTGGAGCAACAGAACACGAACGAAAAACATCTGTTAACCACATGACACGCATTTACATTTTAGTCTTCCGTGAGTTCACACTCAACGACAGATCATTTTTCCGAGAGTAAATTGGATTTCCATTGTTGGTCGCCTACATGGTTTCTGAAGCGCTTTCACCCTTCAATGATTTTTTAAACTCTATCTTGCTTATAGTTTTTCAGGAAGGTTTTATTCGCGGTTTGCTTTCATTTACTTCGTTTCATCCTCCTAGATATTGCCAGCGCATTGAGTTTTGAGTGAATAATATTTTTCACATTACTTATTCAGCTCTTGGGCTTCTTGTCAAACGTGCCGTGCCAATTACAAACGATTCAGACAGTGCCACATATACCATTTCGGGCGTGGGCACTTCCACCACATGCATGTCACCAGTGAGTGAAGTGATAAGAGTAAGATTGACATAATGGTAGTCTGCTAACATGCCCCAGTTCATTTTGGGAAAACTTTTGCTTGAAACCGTTGTTATAAAATGTGTATTACGTTTCAACGAGAATATATCAGAAGCACTTGTTTCCTCTTTCTAGACTTGGTTTGTGGACAATCTTGACTGACAGTTAACGTTACCTTGTGTTGTACTGTTTCAAAAACCGAATATTGTGCTTCTGTTGGAAACGTTTCATTTAGGATAAATGTGCTACTCAACTCTGCCTTTAGGTAACCGGTTGAGAGTTGAGTTTGAAATTTCAGTCTTAAAATTTTATTCGCAAAAGACATGACATCATCAGCGCCTAACTGTTCTCAACAGATACTGAAGCAATCTGCTGCGGAACAACAAATCTTTCTGCACACAGGGCAGTCATTTTCACTCGTTAGTCGCAATCGTCTCTGAAAGTGTACCATAGCGTATCAAAAAGAATTTGTCTATGTTTAAGTGAAGTCTACATGTCAAAAAGTGACCAGTAGTCGATGAGGCGTCTTCTTTGTGACGCTACACGTTTTTTCCTCATTGAGATATTGTGATATCCTTGAGAATTTAACGGCTATTGAACTGAACGCTGTTAGTCACTCCGATTCTGTTGACAACTTGCAAATCGAAACCACCCTACTGTGTATAGAAATACTTGCTGATCGGTACTAGATTGTCCTGGTAACCGATGTGCAAATTCATGTGGCATTACTGATGTCGTAATTTTGCTTCACAGTTTACACTGAGCTTTGCACTACAAACTCGCAGCCTACAGCACGTACCAGCCAAGATACAGCAAAGTGTGCTCCAGGGACACTGCACAAAGCTGTTTCTGACTTCTCTGTTCGTATTCTTCATGATAAAGGTTGTTTTATTGTCTGACTGTTCATTTTCTGTTCACCATCGGATGTATGACACTAATGGATTGTTACTGATACGCACATTCCATAGCTCCAAGTAAGCAGACAGAAAGGCTCACCACCAAATTTAAAATAGCGTTAGACATGAGGATGAGTCTCAGTTCGAAAAATTATCTTATATTCAAAAGTCCGTTGTCAATTTCCAGTCGCCAGCACTGTGCGATCAACAATAAAGTTTCACGGAACGTAACTCTTTTGCAGTTTCCTATCCTCAGCTTTCTCAGCTATCATTACTACACTCAATTCAATCTTCTCTAATTTTCCAACCACAAATATTGTGGCCAGTGGAGCACAGTTCATGAGCTGTGATGCTGTAGGACGGCAGCTGTGTGCCTTTTGCTGAGTCGCAACAATTTACATATATATATACGTTTTCGTTCATAAAGTAACAAGAAATGTCATACAGGAAAACACTCATCAGGTGAGTATCATAGTGTTAGACATGAAATCTGATGCAAGCGGACCTCAACTACTTTGGTCCGCGGACTGATTGAACAAAGCACAACCGCCAAATGTAAAACATCAAGTCGTCCGTGATATTTTGGGGCAGATATTTGGCGATCGACTCCTTGACGCGACATGTGAGTTTACTGTTTGAATTTCTACAGCAATAGCGGCAAATTGTTGGAACCTCTGGTAGGACAAATGGTCAGCCTTTGACAGTCGGATTTTTGGCTGTATTCAAAACCGGTGACGGTTACTTCGGTTAACCTCAACTTTTTGGACATGGCTGCTGGACTCTGTTGACATTCACCAATACGGTTAAAGGTGGCCAGCTTATACAGTCAGTGGCCAGGTTATATCAGCAAACCTGTTGACCCTCCTGTTTTCACGAACTTCAACTCCTTTCGTGTGTTTATTGTCTTTTTCTTTATTTTCCTCCGCTATACATTTGTGTTTATTTGCTACTCTGCAGCTCCATAATCCTTTATCAGGACCACCGACAGTCCGGACTATTGCACCTACAAGGACAACTCAAAATTGATAATGATAATGATTTTTTAGACTATTTAGAAGGCTCTAGATACAATTCAAAATACGCCGTAAACGCTGTTCGCAGAGACATGAAACAGGCATTGCTCAAGTCCCTTTCGTACTTGACTTCACGACGTACGATGGGTATTTTCAATTCCAATGTCTGAGCTGCTTTCATCTAAGGTCTTCAAATGGGCGGTTAGTTAGTCTATCTCAGTTGTATTTGGTAACACACCGTATGAGTTCCCGTGTAACACAGATTCGAATTGAAAGGGTTAAGTTGTTTTATGTTTCTTTACAGTGAGTGGCGTAAGATTAAGTGGTAACAGGGATTTCTTCTTCTGGCAAAGCTGACATTCAATCAGGATTTTGGTGCCGTTCGTTCTAACTTGGGTTTACGTCGTACTTTAAAATAAACCGGATCTATATACTGGTGGCTATGGGCTTGAAATGCGCTACTGTAAGCAGCATTCCGGTAACTGTCGGTTTTAATGCATTTAAGAATGACTTTCCTTACTGGACTGTTGTTTCCTGCTTACCTGACTGATCATCAACCAGCCATGCATCACTTTGGTTAGCCCAGTAAGCCGGTCCGTGCCATCCGTCCAAATTCAGCCGTTGACTGACGGTTTGCCGGTTACCCGAACGGGACGATTTAAGTGTACTAACCACCGCAACTGCGCAGGCTTGCCGCTTCCCTCTTGACGAACGGTCTCCCGAACGCATGGTCGATAAACTCAAACAGCCATGCCCACAACGTTAGACTGAACCGAAATAACCGTCACCGATTTTGAATACAGCCAAAAATCCTGTCAGAGGTTCCAACAATTTGCCGCTATTGCTGTAGAAATTCAAACAGAAAACTCACATGTCGCGTAGAGGAGTCAATCGCCAAATATCTGCCCCAAAATATCAAGGACGACTTGACGTTTGGCGGTTGTGCTTTGTTCAATCAGACCGTGACGCAAAGCAGGCATAATTCACATACGTCCACATTCATGACTCACAACACCATACTCCTTTGAAAGCTATTCGCTTACATGCAACTGTAGCTAATTTGATTTGATGAACTACATTTCAGCCGACGAACTGATCCATGTATATGTTGGTATTTGTTATTCTTTTGATTGATACTTCAGGTTTTCCGTAGCCCACAATTACTGCTTCCTCATGGCTGATTGTATTCTCTACAACTCTATCTAGGAGACCTATGAAAATCAGTTTCTTCCCAAACTGAAAACATTGGTTTACACACTGTTCGATAACAAGCATCCATCAGTGCGCATTGGAGCGGTACACTTGTTTATAACCTGTCTCAAACGGTGTCCACATCAAGTGAGTTTTGTATAAGCCCATCAACCATTCATGATTTTTCCATTTTCTCGATCAATCTTCATGGATGCTACTCAGTAAAAGTTGGATTGGGTGCACTGACGATTTCTAAGGTAACTGAAATTGTCTGATTTCAGCAGTGCCCACTTTTTCCGTGTATACCTCTTCTTACGGTAACTTAACAGTACTATGGCCTGTATGGTTTTCAGCGAACTATCATTCGCGACACAATTGCACGCGTACACACACTACTTGGTTCATTTAATCTACTTTGTATTCGTAAGCAGTAAGTACAAATGACTGAACTTCTCATAATGGCTCACTTAAAATGTGCGATAAGCAACAACTCTCTCAAAGCCTACTTTATGCTATTAATCCTCAGTCTGAATTAAATTGATTTTATCTAACGTCGTGATATTTTATTTGAAAATCTTTTATTGCATCGTACAATGTGAGCTAAGTTCGAATAGTAGCCGCCATTAAACGTCTTCACACGAGGCCTGCATATGTTGTAAGTGTTATGCTTATTTGGTACAACTCACAAAAATCGATGGAAGATCCTCTTGTTTGGATTGCCAGCGCAGAGTTGTATTAGGTCACTTGTGCCAAATCTTTATACTTCATGGGTTGGACAGTTCAATAATTTTCTAGACATGCTATTCGAATCTACTCATGAACTGTACACACAAGGCTTTAAAAATATAAATGACGCTCAGCTTCTTATGGAATTTAGCGGAACTCATTGCAAACATTCATCTCCGTACCACAACTTTATACTGGAAGAAATATATCATTTAGAAATGTATCGAAACGGTGTATTAATGGACTTTCAGGACTCAGGGTTATCTTTTTGCACAGGTTATGAGTTTCAACGTAATTATGGTTCGTTGTCTTAGAAACATCTGTAAGCAGATCTGATTAATGAAAACAAAGTTCTTCACACAGTTGACAAGTCAAGTTCTAGCACGACGTTTGGTTCAGCTTGTAAAGCATACGGTGCTTCTGTCGCTGGTTCGAATCCAGCCGCTGCTTTAATTTTTCACAGTTGCATCTCCTCTGACTCAACAATATGCCAACCTAATTACTAACAAAATATTCGTTCTCACAGATCGGGGATCATTACTCAATACCACTGGATACACAGTCTTGCCAGGATGGTGTTTCAGTGTTTTTTACTGATAACTTTTTCGAATCAGTTGTTTTTCATCCATTTCTTTTGAAGCTTTAAGTTTGTTCACTTATTCTATGCAAACATAATTTTTCAGCTCTTCCCGAGGCAGAGGCATAAGTGAACATTTATTTTTGAACCCTTTTAACCACGGTTGCTCAAACTTTCGCTTCGACATAAGGTAGAGAAATGAAAACAGGAATCGGTGAGTAGTCGGGAATTTGGCTTATTCTCAAGTTGACCATTACTCACATTTGATCGCAGCGTCCGCATTCAGATAGACTTTCCAGTCAGCCTCTTTCGAAAAGAAGCGCCAACCTCGGTAACGTTTAATTTTTAGACCTTTCGCATTAATACTAGGTCACACATTAGCATCAGCAACAGAGAACAGGTTGTAACGTAACATGGCTGCGCGGCCGATGGTGGATACAAGTTTCAAGCAAGGTGTAGAATTCTGAATGTACTTCCTTCTATAATTCAGTTGATGTACATGGACCATAGGTGACATAACGTACGAGCCCTGTTTACGGTCAAAATCAAAATGTGCTTACAGAGGAAAGTAACTCGCGACCAAATAAAAATTAGCCAGGAGTGGCCACACCAACAAACCTCAAGTGGTCCAATATCTTTTTCATGGGACAGTATGAACTCATGTGAAGCTGTTTAGCCTTGTCATTGGGTTTGGGCAGGTTACAGGAAATGCTGTCCACGGATGATGTACAGTTATGTTAACTACATAATTCTGATTCATTGTAAACGAATTTTTTATTGGTTTTATGACCATTACTCGTGAGTTTTCCATTAAAATGGTAAGTAGTGGTGCATGCGATCTGCAACACCTCCAGCGGTACACACTGTCCTGTCTTTATTACACTGACCAAATTATCATATGTCCTTGTCCGACTCTTACCTCTACAATTTGAATCATTTCTATTACCGTTGCCATTGTTGTTGCTCATGCCATTAAAGACAGATGTCTAGCAACTACATTACGTTTATTAGCAAACGAGATACTTGACATTCCAAACCATACGATGGCGCCAAAGTCCGGCCTGAGTGAAGGTAATGTCATAATCGCAGAACGTTTGAAGACGAGATTCACAGAAAGGATTCGTTTTAAATGATATCTAGATGTAGAAAAGTTTGCCTTCAGAAAGATGATACATTTGCATCGGATTTTCTACTGCCAGTCGGATATACTCTGTATTAATGCGTTCTGTTCACGAGAGGTAAAATCACTCTAGATTATGAGAGACTGCTGAAAGTTAGTCATTTATGTTAACAAACAATTCCGATATAGCACTGCTGGCGAGAATCTTCTGTGTACATGGTTAATGTGTACATTAATTACCAAACTACGTATGTGAGAAATCTTTTACTAGTACTTATCTCGCCCTTTTCCACATCGTCTGCGCTATGGGTAATTACCATATGCCGTCTTGCTTGTGATACAAGATTTAATGTACCTCCTGACTAGTTGTCATGGTGGCCGTTAGATGTAAAACTTTTAACGTGATATTTGCATCACAATCGACAATTTTATGGAATGTATACTTCGTGCGTTATATAAGACAATGTTTCCATTACACTTACTTTATAGCGGAAATGGATAGAATTGTTGAATTTTTAACGTGTTCTTGCAGTAATACAATCTTGACGTTGTATCATCAGTGTATTCGTTGTACGCACTTCTGAGAAGTGAAATACAGTAACCCTCCATATATTCAATTTAACCTGATTAATAGACCTATGCTCTTTCTACGTATTTATCTTTCACAGACACTTGAGAAAGCGTTGGATGAAATAATGAACGAAATTTGCCTGAATCCGGATCCAGATTCCGAAGATTTGGTAAATATTTCCACTAAGCCCGCTTAAATTCCGTTGTTACAGAGCTCTGAATGGATAAGTTAAGATTCGTCGATGAAAATAATTAGCAAGTGAAAGTCTCGCACGGTAACTTCCATATGTCTCTCTGATAAAGTGAGAAGCATTCTGTTAAGACGGTAGTCCGTTCACAAGCAGAGCGGTTTTGTTAATTCAGTTATTGCCACTGTTATTGCACAACATATTTCGTATACGGAAAGTTATTAGGTTTGTATATAAAAACCGAAGAATTAACGGTTTAGTAAGAAATGCCTCGGATACATGTATACACAACTTGTAACAAAACCGTACGACCACCTCATACTGCTACCGTGCATTCAGGCTGAATTTTGATGAAATATTAAATTGTCGATTACATTTCAAATGCTCTGAAAACCGGATCTGTCTCATCGTACTTGCGTGTTGAATATAACCTCACTGTCATGTAACCAGGCTCTATGTGGCCCGTGTCTAGTATTGTACTTGTTCTGCCCAGGTAATTTCACAGGAAAGAATAGATTTTATAGATCAAACAGATACAATCAAACATACAAGGAATTGTCGCTTTACCCTAAGTGTTTTGATGTTATCACACGCTATTTTAGAACAGCCGAAGAACAACATACAAACGAATCGAATGGAAAAAGTGGATAGTTTTATCAAAACAGGATAAATAACAGCTATTACAAACAGCTTCTAGAGCAGCAATTATTTTGGAGTCCAAATGAATCGTTAAGCTAAATGTTCGCGTGAGAACTGTGCATCGAACAGTTGAAGGTCTCCGGCTAAAGCTCAAGAAGATGAGCGAGCCTATTTCACTGAAAAGGCGGAGATTACGACATCACTTGTTGTTAGCTGGGGTTTGTTCCACTTAATCCTACCAATGCCAGGGAAATTACCTGCTCGGCCCTAAGTCCTCAAGATATCGGTGTCATGAAAACGGAAAAAGGTGTAATAGTGTTATGGCCATGAGAGACGCTTGGCATGCGAATTCGCTAATTGCGCAAACTCCCGTACAAGTCATGTCAATAAGTGTACCACAAATGCGTACACTTATTTGCACGGCAGATATGCACTCATATACATTGGGTGATTGAAATTTGTCATTCGCCGTCGTGGAAGTTCTCACACAGGATGTATACACTATTCCGATATCCTCTTCTTGTCTGTTGCCTTCATGGCGTTTCGGCGTTTGCCCTTTTATTCCCGAATACACACAACGAAACTGTCTGTTATAAAACAATAGCAGTTGACTCCTCTGGACGATAAATTACCTTTTTGGCATTTTACACGAATCGACGTGCCGTATTTAAGGGCGATCAACAAGCTGGTTGTTATAATCGTTTCGAACCGTTTTTTTGTTGCCTTTTATTTCTCAGAATTAGCGAGGGGCCGCAACTTTCCAGCAAAACTCCCCCATGCTCTTGCGTCATATGTATAGAGGGCATGAATACTCCTTCGAATAGATAACTTTTTGCGACTAGTCTCCCTATTGTTCTACTCTCAGTTTCATAGTAGATCGGTAAAAGCGTATTAACTGCCTAGATACACAAAAACATAGAGAGGTGCAGTCCTGCCACCGAATATGTGGAAGCTTTGAAACAAGCGTGGGGGTGTTTCAGTTCCTGTGCGCCACAATCTGTCATCAGATGCATACATTGTTGTTTTCAAACACTGAAGCGAAACGTCACGAACAACCCACAATAGTCCTCAGCACAATACTAACACTTAAGCTGATCACACACCATTTCTAATATCCGCGCTCAGTTTTTTCTTATGAAAGATATTGGAGCCAGATTTCCTCCGCTGCTTTCTGTCAACGCTTGGTTGTGTTTTTATAGAAAATATTTTTTCGGAATGACCATAAGTTTCTATCGCGTGATATATTCAGAATAGCGTTTTCAACAAAGTTCACACATTTTCATTGAAACGTTCATGCTCATTTCCTTGGTTCCAGATAAAGTGTGACACACCGTTCGTTGGGAACGTCCGTTTAAGCTGTTCACTTGAGTAGATTTTCGTTAAGGTATTCACAGCATAAAAATGCAGCATTGGGTTCGTGTTAAACGTTAACAGTTTTTCCGTGGAAGTCAGTATCAGAATAGATGTAAATTTCCATAAATCAGGGGCATTTCCGAAACGTTATATGCAGCTGTACATACTTACCTAATTGATTTAAAAGGCGTAAGTCTCCTCGTCTCGGTGACGTTATCCGCGAACACGTCCATATGTATACAGTTCTGTTTATGGTACTATATTTCCAAGTTACCGTTTTACGTACCAGTTCTATTGATACCACGGAGCCCCTCAGTTAGTTCAACAGCATCCCTGTTAAAAACAGTCACCGACTTATAACTCAGGTCGTGTTTCTGTACAGATCCCGAATTCTGGTGAGCGTTTTGGATTTCCGTCTCACCAACGGCTCATATTCTTGTTCTGCATTGTGACATATTCCTACCTAATATACCATGAACTTTCACTGTATCAATGTGGGTGAACACCCAGTAGCATGCGCTTGTAACTAGTGTTCGAGGATCATCACGGTGTACGTCGAATTGATGAGTCCACCTACTACACATAGCAGCAATATGGTTTGAAACACTAAGTTCCCTTCAACCATTTCATCAGAGCAGGGAGAAGGCCTTGCGATAGGTAAACATTTTGTTTACTTTCATCAGTCGAAAACGTAAAACATCCCAGTTATATACACCATACAAGCAAGCACAAACAGGGGCTAGACATGCCTAAAATCACATCAGGTCTTTTGTAATCACGACCGTGGCAACCCGATAAGTTGTCTCAACAACTTTTGTCCACATACCTTCGGCTGGCAAGTTCGGATGAGCATTGCTTCTCAGAAATCCAATAACTTTGGGTTCTGGTTACGCAACAATATCTTGAATGAGTTTGATAGGTCAACTTGGTGATACTTTGCTGTTACGCGTTTATCGATCAATGACGTTGGATTCCGAGCCCTCAGTGCACCCAGTTTAGGCTGGTGTGTCATCAGTGGTTTCAACCACTTCGGGGTATGTTCGGCAACTCGCTGTGGTCGTTGTCGACCTGTTCTGCCTATGTAAACGTCACTACAACTGCAAGTGAACTGGTACACAACACGGGAGACAGGTGAGTTTGGCGAACTACTTTCGAGAATGCGGAGAACTGGTCTTCTGGCAGTTTGGAATAGGAGCAACTGCGCAGCCACATACGTTCGAGCCAAAGCAGACTTTAGTTTGTGCTTTCTGTCGTCGGCTAGATGGTCACCTTTGAATGGCAAGAGTAAGAAAGATACTTTTTTTGAGCCGTGAGTATGGGTTCAGTGTTCTTGTTCCTCGGGATACTCTCATAAATTCATCGAGGTACGCAGTACGGTAAAAAAGAGCATTGATCCCACACTGGTGGCTCAAAAATGGATGTATTTTTTAATCTTGTCGTTTTCGATGACTGTAATTGAGGCTTGAATGTTTGCAGGCCAGCATCGAAAGACTGGTTGATTTGAATTCAGTAAAGTAATTCAGTAAAGCTTGTAATGAAAGAGATTTTACTGTTTCACATTTGTCACGTAGGCCGCTTAAAAATATGCAGTGCGAACATATGCGTACGGGAACACAAAATCAACTGCTTAACAAAATGAATGAGACAAGGAATAACTTCACAAAGAGTAAACTAATAGGAAAAACTAGTGTCATGCAAACATAACACCGGTTGCCGTTTGCTATTCTGAGGGCACCACTGCCGTCCAATAGTTTCGGGTCGATTATAGACGGTATGGTATTATGGTCAACTGCCAGGAATTAGTTTTCGCCATACGCCTCCTGAGTTCCTTGGTCAGTTATATGCTTGACTGCCTGGTTGTGTCATAAAATGCGTCAAATTGTTCAAAGAATTGCCATGCTACCCGCAGACGTATACAGTGTTCTAGTTTGTTAGCGTAAGCACTACTGCAACTGCAAGTGAACTGGTAGATGAACTGCGAGACAGAATATTTATTCACACTCAGTCCAGTGTTTGTGTACCTTCGTTTTCTAAGGTAATACACTACTGCAATGAAACATTAAACCATCAAGCCTTGAAGACATGACTTTATTCCTGAAACCGAATTGCACCAAACTAACGATCGTTTTAACTTTCAGAGGCCTCCATTAAGCGCACCAGCCACTGAAAGTCTACTTTCTGTGTGTCAAGTGCTCTTACAAGTGAGTCGAAATTTTTTCTGTTGTCAATTAGATGTGTTACTTCCCCGAGGATAGCCATTAAGTGACTGACGATCCACTAACTTTCCCACATTAAATAAGTTTGCTAGTTACTTGTTTATTCCTGTTTATCCTGTCGAATTTGCTTGTGTTTCATCTACCCGGTAATATTACTTCACTTACACAAACGTTTTTCACTTTTGCCTGTTCTGCTTTTTCAACCATAATTCCACGAAGTTTTTTGGATCGCCTGGATTTTCTAGACATTTTTCATCAAAATCATACCAACAACACAATAATCACTAGCAGATAACATTTATTAATTCTCGAGTTTTATTTCCGACAACATTTGCTTTCAGTACGCATTGCACTGTATACATGATCCATAGAGTTCACTTCAACTATGTATATGGTGAAACATCAAAAGAGAAATTCAATATTGCTTTGTTCCCTATGAGCCGGTCGTTTGAACTATACTTCCGTCATTATAACTAACCTTAATCTAGTCTATTCTTTATCAGATCGTAGCGCTCAGCACTTTTGATGAGAGTTTTGAATTGTTTGTTAAGTCCGGAGGAAAAGCGAGAATCGTGAATTGACACGGAAAAATTCTGTCATATCGATTTGTAAAAAAAGTGAGTGATACGTTCAAATCACGTGTAGTCACGTGTACCGCAATTTGTCACCACATTCTTTGATTCGGATGATCAACTCCAACTTCGAGACTGACGAATTGTGCAAACTCGACAGTGTGCGTATACTTTTGTTGTTCGGTAAAATCTGAGTTTTCTTCGCCAATTTTCATTACCATAAACGTATACAACGATGGTTATTGTGATTGAATTCTGATTGAGCATAGTAACTTAGGCCGGAGTGGATCGAAATGGCTACCAGAAATTGATCGCAATATTGTCACAAACACCAACTTTCGCTTCTCAGTCACCAATGACTCATCGGTTACCTGCTGACTTGTGAGCACATTAATATTTGACTGTGGAAAGCACTCTTTACTCAACTTTCAAACAGGTTTCATATTGTGATGCAGAATCCAGTGTGTGCTGATAACATTGCATACAGTCAGTCATTCTTCCTACTTGGTTTCAGAATTAATCACATTTATTTTAGTGGATCGTTTTTTATTGGTACGTAATTATAACCTTAAGATGTGGAAGTGTATTTCATGGTTGAAGGTGAGATAAAAGAAGGAGGTCCGATTTGTCGTTTAATAACTTATTTGGAATTCTCCAAACCCGTGAGACTATTTGGTCGTGCTTATCCATTTTCATGTTTAACAACCTCTACACAGAATCCTGATGCAGTCATCTAAGTCCATCACAAGCTTTCAGTCCTGCATGAACAACGTTGCAGTGAAATTGAGACAACTGAGAACAAAGACAACAATGTCATTCATAAAATTATCCACCGCTGACGACCCAATCTTATCTCTCGCAACTGAAAACTATGTTGTGTTGAATTCCCTGTTAGTTGGAGACCAAAATAAGTGCATGGCTAGAGTCATCCGTTTTTTGAATAACCCTTCGCAGTTATCAAAGCCAATGATTGTCTGTAGACAGATGTCAATGTGAGTTGCTTACACTGAAGCGCCTGAATTTTCAATTACATACACCACATTTGATATAATATGACCGGGACCCGTGTATGTGAAGATATCTGTGATCCAACCGATCGGCGCTGGTTAGCCAGATGATGGACTGGTGTGAAACTGAAATCCAGACCTTTCGGACCACGAATTGGTACCCTCGAGTGATTGGGCCAGAGGTGAGAAGTTAAACGCGCATCAAGAAAATGCAAGAAGTACCCCATTAATCGAAGATGATGTCAATGCATGTTGGGCATTATAGTAAACATGAACAGAGTAAACTGCTAGTAGAATACTCTCAGGATAAGATATAAAAATCAAATGGATAGAAGAAACATAGTGGATCTGCCGCGCATTGGATTTTTAATAGACAGAGTGATTTGCTAAAGCAACTGACGATCGCCTAATGTGCTCGCTGTCTCTTCGTTAACGCATTGTCGTTTACGAGTTTTTAGCTTATCAGTTTTGCAGCCGACGCAGTGGTGGCTGAATTAGCAGTAACTTTGTATGGTAACGCAGCCGCATCCCACACCACCTACATATTCTTTGCCCACGGAAGGCTTGAATTCCGAGCGGTGGATCAGTCGCTAATTGAATTTGTGGCCAGTTATCCGGTTAGCACTCCTCGGGCTGTCCAATTTGTATCCACATCATCTATACCACAAAATGAAAATCCGATTGAAACGGAGCTCCTGGCCGCCTGGACCGCGTTCATTTACCTTCAGTTGTCCGTACAACTCCTTTAGAATCCTTTCTTACCTCATCCGGTAGACATATCTTGACCGAAACAGATTTTAGCAGCAACACTGGTTCAGTTACCTCAAGGTATACGACCATGTCCAACCGTCGAATACTAAAGAACGAATAAGACCTTGAGGATGAAAACAGTGCAGATGAGACGCGCCTTGCTGAAATGATGCCCAAGGTTTTCCATCCTATCCCCATGTCGACAAGGCCGTGGCTATATAGACAGGCAGTCCAGTTTCCCTCTATAGGTGCTGGTTTACTTTTGAAGGTGACCTGCAACAAAGCTAGACCCTGTTAGCAACAAAGAGGAAGAGAGTCCGATCCATCGGCAGACCTATGCCCGGTGCAGCAAAACTCCGTTTATCGTGGATCCTAATGTGTAACGCTTCAGCAGATTGGGGACTAAAGAAGATAAGGTGTTCTGTCTTTTGTTGTCCATTCAATAATTGGCAATTTTTGTCGCATTAAATTTCAAGCACCACGCAAACAGTGGCGTGAGAGTGATAGAATTAATTAACTGGCCTGGAGAGTCCAAACGTTGATTTGTCAGAAGACCATCCGTGATGCACCCAGACTGAACATCATCCTCGAAGCATTGGATTGTAACTGGTAACACTGTGGCCAGCAATGAAGTATACGAGGTTGGAGCCAAAACAAAACCCTGGGTCATGCTAGTTTTGATGCCGAAATCTGCAGAGATTCAACCCTACATCACCTCTATCCAAACCTGTAAATTTTTAGTTAAACTGATAAACCTTGCTGGATGGCACATTATGCAAAGCACCCGTCGCAGTGTCTCACGGCTGACAAGGCCAAAAGCTCTGGTGAGGTTCAAAAACTAAACGCGTAAAGGCTGGTCGCCTTTTGCCAAAGTTTACTGGAATGCTAGAGGAGTGCTAATCAAGTCAATTGTAAGGCAAGTCAGCTGGTATCTCTGCCGCTGCTGGAAATATCTGAAGTTCCAAACCTTCTCACGAAGTGGATTTAGCTTAAATTATTTCAAGGTTATCCGTAAACTTTTGAAGAATCGTTCTGTATGACCACATACAAGGAATCGTCTGGAGCATCGCATACTCTAAGATCCCATCGTTATGCCTCAAAGTTCTGATAGTCAACCGTCTCCACCTGCCTGAGATGTGTTTGACAACCATCGTCACCTCCGCTGAAACACGAGCAAGAGCTGGCCGTAGTTTACTTGCCCACCGAATCAAGCTTTCTTCGGTCGTCAAGTTGTTGGTGTCCGTCTTATTCAGTGGACCCTCAGATTGCCTATGCCAGTTGTTTTTGTCCCTTCCCCCTAAGTAATTTTGTGAGCTGGGTGGATGAATTCAAAAGCGTCTTGAGTAAATCGCAGAACTCTTTGTGTTGCAGGCTGTCAGTTTGTCCTTGTATCGATTCACTTCACTTTGTTTTTCTACCAGTAACTATAAGTTCCTAAAAATTGATCAGGCAACACAATGAAAAGTGATTTCCTCGCCTTCATTGTTTGGGTCAGTTACATGGGCAGTAAAATCGTTAGTCTCTAACACAGTATCCAAAATAATGGACCCATCAGCGCAGGCGCAGCGTGCGACAAGAAAACCAGAGGGTCTGTTGCAGAGGTTGCGGATGTCACACACGTATGGTTATATAACGCAAGACGCAATGACACAAAAATACGCTGTGATCAATAAAAGGAAGTAGCCTACAGTGACAGTTAAACAGTTGATGGTCAAATCACCTAAGGTTGACTGATTATAGACTCGGCCGACATAAGACAAATTGACACGGTAGGTGTTCAAGATGGACATTTCACCTCACCAGGTGTGAGCTAGTTTGTTCGTTGTTCTGTCGGTCTCAGCGGAATTAATCGGCCAAGCGCGGTTGCGTAAGGGTTTTTCAAACAGTTCAGTCAAGATGTAGTGTATTCACTCGAGGGATGAATTGTACGTACATAAAGAAGATTTGCGCGAAAAAAACGCGTCATCGATCACTTGCAGCAGTGAATGGGAGATGAAGAGCTGTGCGCAAAAACTGGTATACTACTTGAAGCGACCGTTCGACGTTACAGTGTTGAAAAAGTGTAGGGAAAGAGAGTAGTTGGAAGAGCCAACATTGACCTGGATGCACACATCCTACGCACATCAATCCACCTAGTTGGCGATTTTGAGCAGAATGGAATTTCCAAACTGTGGGATGGCGCCGATCAACACCAATAGCAAGTCGTTTTCCGGTCACACATGTCTGTTCACAATTAATTTCACGTTTACTTTACCTCAAGTCCTTCCAGTGTCACATGTCAACTTTTTTAAAATATAATACGCCGAGTGTTTGATCGTGCTCATCTGTTGTGGTTTTTCTCCTAATAACAGGTTTTCTATGTGTGTACAGTTGCAGAATACAGTTGCAGAATACAAATGTAAACATGCCTCAGATCTTGTGTTTGATACGTTGTGCACTGCGGTAATTTGGAGTACGCTTTATCAGCCGAAATAACAACATCTGTGCGAATGTATCCAAAATTAGCAGTATCATTGTGGATAAGGTTTCGCAACGCCAACAGGATAGGTGTAAGGTTAACATAGAAAGGTAACAGGGTCTGATTATGGAAACAAAGTTTAATTCACGTGGAATATTTGATCAGTCGATAGAAGGATGTTTTGCCCTGTTGAAATACTTCTTTTCTTAACGCATTAAGCAAGGTTTTCAACAATTCAGTTTTAGTAAATTTTTTAATTCATCGTTTTCTTCGATACCTCATATTCTATGTTCTAGGCTAAACCTGTTGATAAACTCTCTACTGTTTGAGACGACTGGTGGAAAGTCTAATTTAGTAGTATCCTGGTGAATACATTGTCTTCGAATTTTCAGTATTGTAAATGTTGGGTCAGAAATATCTGATGCATTCGTTTATTTGAATGAGTAGGGATCCCATTCAAAATCAATAAGATTAATTGTGTGGTAACATAACGATCAATTTTAACATACACCAACCTCCAAAATATCACAGCTACTTTCCCCAATTTCTCTTCAGTTCAATACCATATCACACTTATATGCCCTGATGTTAACAGAAGTCGTTTTGGTTACTGAGACCTATTTAGAAAATGAATTTCAAAAAAAAACATTTCGGTGTGCTCTTATAGACTTTTCAGCAAGTTCGCCTCAGTCCATTCGACTTCACGTTTTGCTAAATCACATCATTAAAGCATGGCTTTCTTCAAATCAGCTATTGTGCTCCAAATTTCGTGTTTTTGAGATAATTCTGTCGACGCCTACCCCCATTCTCATGATGCTAAGCATGAGTGAACCATCAAGCTAAGACACTTAGTCTCATTCATCTGCAATTTCTTTGTTATAATAACTGAGGCTTGAGGGTTTTTATTGACACAAATAGGACGTACTCACATCTGGTAGCAGCTTTCTCTTATCAGGCTTTTCGGACACTATCTTTTGAAGCGAAGCACTATAACCGACTTTCAGGTCTCTTATAACTCATCAGTAAAAACTTTTCTCGTCTGAGTCATACATCACCATGCTACCCTCATATCCTAGGCAACCGTATTAGGAAATAGAGTTGCGTTACCAGCCTGTGTATTCAACGTGGATCCTAGATTTCAGATTCACTTTTGGACGGAGGTATGTACTGCTGACGTGCGAAAATCTTATATCAAACATGGTTCAAACTTGCTCTATCACTTAAAGTGTATCGGAGCGTGAATATTTGTTACGGAGAGCAAACTGGATCCACTCTATGGATCCTGACATTTCGGAAACTATTTTCTGGATACAAATATATGTAAAGAATTGAAACACATGGATTCTCAAACATTTCTTCACAACGTTTCCATTCAGCATCTAAACCACTTAATTTCCCTTTTTGTAACAATAATAATTGGTTTCCCAAAGTTCAAACAAGGGAATCACACGTGATGGGAAACACAACTGTAACATATAAATATACTATCTTTTGGCAATTCGCCCGTGGTTGGCTACAGAATAATCAGCCTTTCGGTAATCTGGATCCTGTAGAGTATATATAACGGGCCTTTAGCACTTTGTAAAATTGACTGTCATCCCCATATCTACCATTTGTGTTACACTGCATCCCAACTCATCCGTTGTTCAACTCGTTTCAGCTTAAACTGCAATGATAACTTATGCCCTTACTTGCAGGCTTTCGGTGCAAGTATGAACTTAACGAAGTAGAACTCGGATGCCAGTCTAATGACTGCTTCTGGTTCGTATGACTATAACGGAGGGTTGACATGGTTTCCCAGTATTTACTTGTTGATAGGGGTCTTTCATGGAAAGACTAATGGTTCATCTCCAACTGGTATGCTAAGGCGCATTTGCTTATATTTAGAAATGCTGACACTTAGGAACCAGCGGAAAGTAGTCATGTGGCTGAAGAACCGCACACCGATTCGACTGGATTTTACGGTGACAAATCATCTGCCACCAACTCTCGACCCAACGAGTCGGCTTACACGGTACATACACCGATGTGTTGCTCGTTGCAACGTGACTGATACGCCATATGGAGCACGATAAAATTACATGCACATAGAGTGATCGTTTGAATTCGTCGTTGCTGTTCATGAAATATCCTTCACTATCTCTTTAAGAATACATGAGATTCAAGTTCCGTTTTGTTGTCACAAAGCGAAACAAATTCACTTGGCTGCACAGAATATTGCGCGCAACAAGAGGTGATGTGGAAAAGTTATTTGTAAACTATTAATTAGTCCTATAGTTATTATGTATAGTGTAGCTGAGTGAGCACAAATATCTGATCTGATTGACAGGATCTGGCATGTACTAGGCATACACTGATCTTCGACCGTGAGCGTTGAGTCTGGGTTGTACGGCAGCTAATGACTGGTGTGCTGAGCCACCACTTGTGACGTCGTGTTCAAGTGATCCGTCTAATGGGCGTATTGACGATAGTATGTATCTAGATGAGCGGCTACATGGTACTTTACGAGTTTTACTCGTTACTTTGCACTTTGCTAGTTCGGACATACCATTGGCTGTCATTTTGTTTACACTTGCCAAGAAATAGCCTGTGTCGTAAATATAATTTATAACACATCCGCAGCATGTTAGTCATGGGTTTCCATTTAAAAAAAGTGTTATTACAACATTCCTTTCTATCAGCCATGATAAAATTGTAAAACACGTGAACAGTTTGCTTCTTTTGAATGAATGTCTGAAATGAATATAACTGCATAGGTGGTACTAAGTACTATCAGGTGTAGTGTGCATGCTTTCGTTCTTGATTTCCGTCATAAAACTTGAGGTGGGCTTACAAAATTAGCCTGGACTGTTTACTTCACGTGAGAAGACGATTCGGCTTACCCTATTCAGAATTTTGGCGAGTTAACTGTGTCGATAACACTTTTATGAGAAAGAGTTCGAAATGGTAGCAGCAGTAATGGTATATTTCTCACAGGTACTTAAACATCGGTATCCCGTGACAGTCTTCAATAATACAATCATCAAACTAGGCTTGGATCTAGGTGTATCTGGTCTTGGTGTCAAGTTTATTGTCCATCTTCAATTCATTGTGTTTTAGGCAATCTATATCGGTCCAGAATTCATGTCATAGCCAGACTGCCATCTCAGACTGATTAGTACAATCGAAGACGATACCAGACACAGAGCAGTGTTTGTTTATGAGCGCTTTCCACAGAATCATTATATCACTCAAAATTAGTTTTTTTTTTCCTAGGTGCCATTAGTAGGAAGACAAGCTAAGACGGAAGAATTCCGCTTGAACTGCTTTAACTTGGCGACTCAAACAACTGCAACCAAGTTTGACTGTACAAAATGTTTGTAACTGAGCGTCCAGAAGTTAGGCTGTTTGAGTATTTTGTTTTTGATTAGATTACTCATCGGAATTTCATATTGACTTGTCACCTATCACTTTCTACAACTCCTCAAAATTCATCTCGAGCATATGTTTAGTCTATTTTGTTTGAAACTTATTCTCATTGAATCACCACTGCTCATCCTGATAACCAACATTGAAACAGTGGCAGATTGATTAGCCGTAATTGAAAACTTTCACTGCACAACTCATGTCTTCCTTCTTTTTGTTGTTAAATCCCTCTTCAAACCTTAGCATGCAGGTGGTGTTCGACTGCCTGCTTCCACCGGGGAGTTGCAAAACAACCTTATCAAATTTTTCATTGGCCATGCGGATCCTAACGTACGGATGGTGGCCTGTCAAGTTTACGAAACACTTAGTAAGTGACTATCGCTACATATATTTAATGCCACAATTTATTTGTCAGAAATAGTCAACTCGACCTAATTAGATGTGAGGTGAAAAAATCGGATCAAGTGTAACATTTCTATACATTAATTTAGTTGCAATTCTGCTAGCCCTATGAGAAGTGGTTTTCCTTCTTCGCTTATTCCACTCCACTAAACGAATCCATCAAAAGGCCGTGTAATTTATCCACTTGCTTCAGGTCAGTTCGACCAGTTACATTTGACAAGCTTTCTCAGATCACCGACGTACGGATTCACTTCATCTTAAATTCAGCAGTCTTTTCCTATGTTGTATGTATAGTATACATCAGCATAATAGACCCAGCTTGCTGTGGGGATGAAAAAACAGCCGGAAGCTTTACTCTCACGTCAGGCGCTCCCGGACCACTACACATACAACCTCTTTGGTTGAGCGATGTGCATAAGCTGCTATTGCCAAAAGCACCTGGATAATTGGGAAACTTTTGTTTTCATTCAGTGTTAAAGAAGATTGTCAACGGATCCGGATCACTGAATCCAGATTTCAAGAATCGAGTTATCGGAGTGCTTGAAGATGGAACCTAGGTTGACTTTTTACACTCCACAATTGAATAGCATGTTACACCAAGTTATCTCAACTCGGCTGATGAAGCATCCAGAAATACTTGGCCACTTAGTGCATAGAATGAGCATGCACAGGCGTCGTTTGATCATTCTGGTTTGATTGAGCTATCTGCACAATCTGTTAAGGTTACCACATTGGGTCAAACGTGGGCTGATCCCACTTATAGCCAGTGTTCATATGAAACGTCAGATGAACCAGATTATTGGCATCGGACTTCAAAACCCGACAGTTTTCCAAACACAAATTAACCGATGTGTACGGCAGTTTGACGGCCTACATGGAATTGCGAGAAATATTATCAGTATGAATTCGGCGCACATGCTCGAGGTTGATTGGTTTTATTATGTTTGGACATAATGTTAGGTGATCGGTTGAGAGACAAAGGCAAGTGCACAAGCGTTATGGAATTTCTCATCATTTGCAATCCCTCCGACTGCGTTCATTATTCCTATCCGAAATTTGTCATCTATGGCGAACGTTGCTGATCACTGTCCATTTTCTTCGTCATTCCTGTTCAATGCTAGTCATCTCTGTCCACGTTCTACACGTAGGCATCCATTTTCTCCCGCTTACATTCAGTGAACTTACCACACGTAAATTTGACTAGCGCGTCAAAAATCTACAAAAACGAAACTGCTGACAGTAAGGGCCCAGTCGTAACCCACACTGCAGCTGTCATATATTCTAATTCCAATGAGGTTAAGTACATTCAATTGATCAGACTGTGTAACAGATGCTTACTGTAGCACCCCCGACTGAACTTAACATCTGCCCTATCTTTCTATCCCCGGTGTACCACTTCGTGTCTTCATATGCACGAATACAAAGACATCTATGGTTTGCAACATTTGGTACGTTCAAGTGGGTTATTATAAATGCTCTCGTTATGCGACAGCCATTCCTATCATCTAAAGGCTTCCTAAACTCAACTTTCTTGAGCTTTTCTGTTAACCTTTAGATCTGTTTGTCCGGTTTTTACTGAAGCTAAAGTCAGCTTGTTCGACATTTTCTCTGAGCAATTTCCGTAATCAAAACTATAAAACAATCTTGAGTACGGTTAGATATGACAATTCGTGAACATCACTCTTTCGAAGAGAATCAGCTGATCAGGTGCGTTGGCCGGACAGTTCAGAATTTCCCAACCCTTTCGCTGAACAGAGTGCCCACCAAACAATCCGAACAAAATCATCAGTTTTTAATAAACCACGTTGAACTGAGTTAAAATTTAGCGGTGACTAAGATGTGAACGTCTGATTTAAGCGCGAGAAAATGTGATCATTGGGACCTCAAATAGATTGGAATGATTTTGAGAACTGTTGGGTTTTTCCTATTAGTGCTCAACAAAATGCGATCATCTTTTTCCATTTTCGTACGCGGAAGCTTATCATCGGTGTATCCGTCTTATTTTTTTAATTGCCACTTGGGTCTGACATTTTTTAGACGTCCATTGCTTTAGAGTTCCATAACTGTCACTGGGGACCATCGTCCGCCCATAATATAATGCCTACATTTATTGTTTGAAACCTAATATCCAGCCTGTCAGGTTGCCTACCGAACATAGCTGGTGTATCAAATGTTGTCTAAATGCATACAGTCTTCGTCACCAATTCGAATCCGTGTGGGGCTCGAGATTTTTTTGAAGGGATTGCTTCATATTCAACAATTCCTCTGTTACTTGCAAGCAACAAACTTGATAAGCTTGGCCTAATTGAACTGCTTGCATGAATCCTGAGTGAATTCCATTAACGTTTTCGGCATAAAAAGATTATTGGACGTAATCTAAACATTATGGTCAGAGCAAGGAGTAACCGGCAACAAAAAAGCCTCGAAACAATCCCTTGAGAGTGGATAACGAAGGCAAACTTGAGTCAAAAAGACTGTACACATACATTAGGCATCCTTTACCAATGCTACCAACTTTCATGTTCATACGGATGCTTTTGCAATGACCTTTTGCAGAGATATTAGACTAAACTTCCGCTTTTGGTGGAACCGGTTAAGTTACGCATACTTTCGCCACGGCTGGAGGTTGGACTCCTGCCGCGTCCTCATGAAACAACCGTGTTGACTACTGCTTCAATGATCACTCAGTAGACAAGGTCAAACAAGCATACGTAATCGTCGAACCACATTGGCCTGTGTAGGACGCTCAGACTGCCTGCTGTCTTTGGGACAAGACACAGAAAGTGTCATGTCAATTTCAGCCGATGCCCTAAGATGAGAACTTCCCGCCTGAGTAGAATAAAAAGACCGTGTGAATTGCCGTGCCCTATCTTTGAACACTTACAGCTAGTGCAAATGAGTGCTTTTGTTCGCAGTCCCGTTGAGACGCTTAAGTGGTGTAGTGGTTTCTCCAATAAAAAACAACCTCCGTGTCATCTGCCTTCTGGATTCCCAACAATTGGTACCGTGACCAGGATACAAGGACGAAGATCCCGTGGCCACAGCCGTTTGAGGATGAGGATGTTCGGAGTTTCCTGGAGGATTTCGAAGACGTGGGAGAGGCGGTCGGAGTGTAGTGAGGATAGACGATCGCACCATACTACTCACACCACTATTCAGTAGTCGCATGGATCGAAATGATTGCGGGATAAATACGGGAGAGATATGAGAAGGATCGTTGGAAGGCAGAATGACATTTAATAACTTTCGCCACATGATGAAACTGAGACATAGTGTCCAAAGCGACCGGAGCGTCCTCAGAAGAGTGCGGTGTGCAAATGAGTGTTTTTGTTCGTAGTCCCGTTGAGACGCTTAAGTGGTGTATTGGTTTCTCCAACAAAACAACCTCCGTGTCATCCGCCTTCTGGATTCACAACACTAGTAAGCCGTTCACTTCATACAAACTGAAAGTCATTCGTAATTGCAGTTTTTGCACTGACATAGACGTTCCAGCCAACTTCGAAAACAATACACCAGACTCGCGATTCGCTGTTATTAGAGCTGGGGCGGGAACTGTTGCTTGGATGGCCTTTGATCTACAAAAAGGTCTGATCAATCAAGAAGTGTGAATGCATTAAGTGAACAAAGCAATGTTGAAACGAGGGAAAGATGAGAGAAAAACACAATTCACATAGAAACTGGCTTGCTGTTGGCGGGATACTGCTCTACCTGTGCACCTTTCCAACCAGCGGCTAATATGGCTGCACCCTACCCTAAGTAACAGGTTACATCTCCCAACTTTGACAGTTACGCTCAACACAACTCTGAATTGCAATGCCACTCACTGAAAGAACACTTCTTCCATTGTTCCATGTCCCACGTGAACCCGCACGTGGTATCTACTGCAACTGATCTCCTTACTGTGCCTTCAGTTTTAACCACAAACAATTTTGTTAGGCCTCAAAAAAATCATTTTCCTACGAGACGAAATGATTTCCAAGCTCCAGTTTGGTTGGAGTACGGTTTTTCTGGGACACATCTTGTGGTGTCGACCTCAGCAACCATTGGTTACATTTGTGATTTTTTTTCGCTACCACTCTTGTGTAAGTAGTTGCGCAATACCAATCAAGGGCTTTTTTTCACGTCATTCAGGTTTTTACAAAGGTTTATTATTAGGTATTTCACGAGTGTAATGTCATGAACTACTGAGGCACATGAAAGAACGGTGGGGCTTACAACATTGTATAACCTATTTATCCGCATTCATTGAGCCACACTTAGCTGAGGTAAGAAAAACAGATTCAAAAACGTTTGGTTGCACATCCGTTCTTATCCATGGTTCCTTTCCCCCATTTTATCAATACGAAGTCATCAATGCGCTGGACAACCTAAATCGCGTTCGCTATTTACTGGGCAAGATTATGGAAAACTGGTCGGTGAGACAAGAAATTCTCCTGACCCCACTCCAAAAAAACCTGACCTTAACAAATGGACCAAAGGCCACCGGTGAGCATGCTTATCTATGCATTTAAAACGATGCTTCTGCTTGTCTGGACTAGGTGTTAAAATTTGATGTGATAAAAACGCTTAGAAATGTGCTGATTTTTGTCGGGCCAATTAGAAGTTTAGTTTGCAACATGGTTTCGATGCAAATGCCATCGAAGTGGTCGTTTCAACTGGATTCGTTACAAGTCAGACTTTCTCAGTTTCAGAAAGCTACACACTAGTCTGAAGGGAGTTCCCTCGTCAACTCTCCAACATTGTCAGAATTTTAATCTGTGATGTATTGTGATTCATGCTAATGTCTAACTGCCATACAACCAAAAAAAGAAGTACCAGCCCTTCTTATGAAGCCAAACAAGGGAGAAAAGTGAGACCTGACTAAAATTGGTACCGTTACAAGAATAGAATGAATGTCCTATAATCTCGATTTGACTGTCAAGTCTAGAGAGTCATTTTTTCGCTATTGTATCACACACCTCCTTTACTACAATGACTTCATTCCTGACTGATCAAACGTTACACCACTGGCGTTATGGTGCCCACATCAGTTCTCAGAATCGTAGCAATGTTCACCACATTCTCCATGGCTTACAAGATTGGAGTCGATTCATGCGGCTTTGGAAATCTCTCAGACACTGCACATGAACAGTGAGTAGGCCGAATGCGCTCTGGTAAGCTGTTGAACGTGAAGTTTCCGGGCAATAAATAATAAGGCATTGTAAGTACAAAGAAAGTCAACGGAAATGTATGGCAAACGATTTGTGAACAATGGGGACCTCTATGGATAGGTGAAAGTAGGCTCTAAGGCGTGAGACATGTAACGTTAAACCATGGTCTAATCTCAAATATCCCGGTTGCAGGCTATAAGTTTGAAGAGCTGAAAAGCGGTGAGTTGCCAATGAGCTAACGACTCACGTAGTTCAACGTGATGGTGCACCTACACTTACATGGAAAGTATTTTGCTTGATTATGAGAAGACAGTAGGTATTGTTGAGCAACCGTGTTACAGAGGAAGCCCATTGCAATAGTTTGGAATAATTATTACGAACGTGTTAGCACCCCGAACATATGGACATCCACAGTCCATTTCGGACTACAGTGTGAAGCGGCTACTGCCTCAGAGATATGAAATGAGGATTATAAAACTCCATGGGACCGACTATTAAAAATATATTCTGCGATCGTTTTTGTTTCCTTTCTGACTTATCACGCGGAGGTAGTCCAAACAACGTTCTAAAAGACATTTCCCCACTTAGATGAATCTGTTATCCGCTTGATTACCAACACATGCGTTTGCATTCACTGCAAATTAGTAATCAAAGGTGAAGATCATTCTTGTGTGTGTGAACAAGTTAAACTTTGGACATACGGTAATGGCTCAATCACAAGCGCAACCCGTGGCACTCGTACCCAAATGAGTGTTGACTTCTGTCTGCAGTTCGAATGGCTTCCAATTCGGACCCCGTTGGATTATTTCACACAAGTGCTGTATGGTTCATGGAGTGCGGGTTCAACGTGATGCATAACGGGGTATTCCAGTTACATTGCAACCTCATTTATTGAGCTAGGCCACTCGGGTAAGTAACGGGTCATCATGGGTTGGTTATGTTAAGTAGTACCGTACAAAGTTCACCAAACAACTCACTATGGAACATAATTTGCTCCATTCACTGACCAGATGTGAACCACATAAATAATGCCTTAGATCATGGTGGTAAAGAGACTGACGAAAGTGTCTCCACGACTTCTGCAACCTGAAAGCGACTAATGGAAAATCGGTTGGAGCAGCAACCCGCCAGCCAAGTGGCAGCACAAGTCATGGGAACCAGTGAAAACTCTCTCTAACAAAGAGTGATGTTTTTAGGTTTTTAAGCATATTTCGGGGTTCATTTGTAGATCGCGCTATATCAGATTGGTCGAACTTGAATCATCTATCGTTTCTATTTACTTCGTCCATTGTGCCTTTGAAGTTGTTGAAGGCATCGAACACTAAAAGGCTGCTGTGCCGAATGTATAAAGAAATCAGGATTGAAACGATCTTTCCTCGTCTCATTTTCTTTAGAACAGCTGCAAGTTCGTGCTTGAATCAGCGTGAAGACTGAAACAGCTGCCCAAAGGAGTCATTAAATTAAATGCATCCTAGCTAGGACTACCGGCACATTTTTACTGTCGTTTAAATGCTCGATTCAAGAATCCTGATGACAATACACCAATTTACGCCAGGTAAAAACAGACATTTTCACCAGCTTCTGCTGATACCAGCTACTTTGTTTCAGTGCCTTATCAATGGAAGTAGTGTTGCAAACACTTTCGCGCCTCAGTCTGACCTACACATTGACGTGTACATCCAGTAAAACCAACGGGGCTAGTGAGTTCGCCCAAGGTTTACTCCAACCATGGCTTATTCCATGTTTACTTTCACGGTAAACGCTAGCGCCCAACTCAGGAGTCGTTACTTCAAATGAAACATGCTGATGCTTGCCATCTCAGTGAGCTCTGACACATTTACTGCACCCTGCTTCAGCTGATTTACAGAAAAGTCGATGTTAGCTGTTGGCCGACATATCAGTGAGCTTTTTCGACGTTCGGTAAGTTAAGACTCAACTTGCTGAAGTCAGCCTGCTCTCAGTCCCAAACTAAACTACCACCTCATCCACTTTATGTCTTACTACAGAGTCGAATTTTCGCTTGATTTTATTTGTTTGCCAATTTGGAGGGTAATGCATCTTGTATTCTTCTGGAGAAGGCCCAAAGATTGTGGTCCACGGTAGCGGACGTGTCACTGCGGCTCACTAGAACTTACGGTCATTGCAAGACAGCTGCACAGGTTTAACCCGCATTGATTGCTCACGGTCCGTGCCCTGCTTAACTGGGCCACCTAGCTGTCACACCGGATTTCACACGAGGCAAACTACGCGAAGTGAATGGAACACGAGCATGCATTGACCAGCGAAAGTCAACCCAACTTACGCCCGCCTGTGCTCGTGCGATTCCCTACTGTCAAGCCTAACTCGGGCGCACTAAGGCACAGATGCCACTGTCCCCCTTGGGGCGCATCGTTTACCGTTACAGCCGGCTGCCTTTATTTTCTGACACTGCAGTCTGGTGAAAGACACTTAATCTTAATGTGATACTGGTCACGCGGTGTCAATAGACTGAATCTCCGCTGCAGCGGCCAGCTTTGAGTGCACATCATTTCGAGTGGTAATCTGCAACGTAAATTCTTGAGTTTGCTTTCCGCAGACAGAATCAGTTCAGTGGATTTCTGACAGATTGAAACAGCCCCATTCCTTGATGAGGTAATAATATCAAGCTGAACGTCTACTAACGGTGATGAGTGAGTCAGCTGCACTTGGCAAATATCAACTTGTGCGTACGGGCGCTTGGATGTAGGTGCAGCGCTGCTGGATGTTTCAGTCAGAGATGCTTCACTGGAATCTTTGATTTGAATGAATGTAGTCAGAGGAAATGAGTGATCCCTAATCCTCTCATACCAAGTTTTCCAATTTCCAGCAGGTGAATCGATAGCATCTCAACTCCAGTTGTAGGCCACCGTCAAGTGAGGAAATGGAGTTTAATATGAAAGAGAGCTTTCAAAACTTGAACAGTAGATGGCTATACAAGGATAGAATGATGGGAAGATAAATTCATTCTTTTTTACTTAATGAGTATCTGTTAAAATTAGTTATTTCTTGAGCATCAACTTATGTGATTGTGGTTTTTGGGCACGTTAAAGTATTCCGTATTGGCTGTCACAGCTTGTTGAGTTGCTACCAGAATGCCCTCAAAACTAAGGACAGGCGCTTTGGAAGAAGTATCTGTCAAAAGGTTTACTGGGGGATAGAGGTATGACAAACATCTGTCTATTCAAATGTGACTGTAACTCATAGTGCATTACTTTCTCAGTTAATTACTCTAATGAAGGAAGTATGTTTCGTGGACTTAGAGTAAGCCAACGAAGCCTCCGTCAGATCAAGAAGCACTAGATTACTTCAGCAAGGCTTAAGCTGATCCTACTAAATTCAAATGAACTCAACGATTCATCATTTTTGGTGTATTAAAAACACATTTTGTTTACTGTGCTTAATGAAAAAATCCCCAATCTTTGTTTCAAAGGGCAATCCAACCCTACCACATTCAACCCCGGTGGCACGACACACTGGAGAGAAGGTAGGCTGTACATTTTCGAACGCGTCTGCCATATTTTGGTACAGCGTCATTTCGCCGTTCTTTATGAAGTCTTGGTTCGTGGCCTCGATTCAGACGCATCACCGGCAGTAGAGGATGTTAATCCATTTGATGGTAAGACCGCAGGTATTTTGAATTAGCCCAGCGGATCTTATGAAGTAAGCTGCATTTGTTTTCTGCTCAGGTTTACAGCTACACAATTTTCAATTTCAGCACTTAGATTACAGCACACTCTGAGCAATGCCTCGAAGGGTCATTCGACGTCATATGTTCGAGAGAAAAACAATAACTTGGATCAACGTGGAAGTATATCGTTGGAAAGCAACGTTTCCAGCATACCTCGTGCTGGATCTGGATCCATATCGGTAATTCTTTCTGTTGATTCGAATTAATTTGTGAGCTGTCATTCATTAAGATTTTTTAAACTTGGCATCTTTACTTAGTGTTCATTTTGGGAATGTGTTTACCCGGTTGAATGTATCCCGCCCCACGTCATCAAACAATGACGGTTGGCCAAAGGCCTATTAAGTCCACCTATCATACAATTTCTAACGATGCGGTCAGCTGGTCTCAGTGACCACCAGTATACTGATAGACAGCTGTTTTGACCTAGGTGGGTCCCAGCACCATGCACACTACACAATGGAAACCACGGCCGGTGGTTACTGGGAACAACTGCTTGAAGTAGCCTTTCTCAACCCATTCTCAGGTTGTGATAGATGATTACCCGTTTGCAGGTGAACCACAAGATGGCTGACTGATTTCAGCCATGAGCAGAAGAAAGTGCGACAGCTGAGGGAATTTATTTCTAATGATCACTAATATAACAATGATGTAACCTCAACAACAAACACGTAAACACGCTGCAACGTCTGGAGGAAGCGGAGGCTAGTACATCTTTCATGCTAGATAGGGTACTGATACCGTGGTTATGAAGAGCCAAGGTTACACAACCAGGTTGGAAACAACTTCATGAGTTCTAGCACTTGCAAGCCTGCTAACAAATCGGCTAACCTACTGTGGTGTGAAAAACAGTTTTGCCCTGAGATTTAGATACTTCTATAATCTGGAGTTACTGTTGTAGTGCGAAGGGTGTAGGTATAGTTACTCCACAACTTCAGAACTTGTGGAAAACCTACAACTTGGGTATTTTTATGCGGCTGGTTTCTGAACTGAGAGATTCTTCATGGAAATGATCAGCCTGACTGTTCATTAACATTTCATCACTAGTTTTTAAAAACCTAGTTGTGCTTTATTCAAAAAACGTTTCAAGACAAACACGTTTCGAAAATCTCGAGACAACATTTGCCCCACTATTATCAATTCTTCACCTATAAACGTACCATCAAACAAAAGGATGTTTTTAAACGTGTTTACTCTGTATTTAGCGCAATCACATTTTCAGTCCCTTCAGACTATTCAAGATTACTACTTCAATTGTATGCACAAAGTATGGAGTGTCTCGAGTGCAAAAGTTCCACAAGCAATCTGCATAGCCGGCAGCAACCCGTCAAACTCTGTTTTCTTCGGTATTCCATGTTGAAATTAGGCAATCTGTTCTCTATATCGTAGATAAGTCATGTTGACGGAATGGTTTTGGTTGTTCGAAAAGTGATTCCGGCTTCTAGAGTTTTCTATCTAATTGTCTGTGTAATGTGCGTATAAGAACGTGAGAGGTTTGGTATTTTTCAATGTCTTGACCAAACGCGATCCAAATGGTTTCACTAAGCATTAAGCACATTGCAATCGTGAATTTTGTGGATTTACATTGTGTTACATATAAATGGTACCTAACACATACAGTGTGCTACAGAGCGCCAAGTTCATATCCCAGAGATAGACCACAGGTCAGGCAAGTAATATTACAGGTAATATTTTGTGCTGTCAATTACTATAAACCAGTCATTGGGAGGTATAATTAACCAGCTCCTACAAGCAGGTCAGTTGTGAAGATGTCTAACGAAACTGCATATGACAAGCCCCATTTAATGTAAAAAAATTTGTCGTGAACACAGGTAGACGATTCGTATGACTAAAACACACGTGCTACCCATCTGAGTGTGCCCTGCTCCCACACAACCATAATAATTTTACCCTCAGTGAAAACGTAAAATCTTGTTACTGATGAGTAGTCGGGGATTTGGTTGGTTTTCTAGTTGACCATCACTCACATTTGATCGCAGCCTTCGCATTCAGATAGACTTTCCAGCCAGCCTCTTTCGAAAAGAACCACTAGACTGATTGAGCGTTCAGATTTGATAATTCGGTCGTGCCTAATGTGAGGTGAATGGCGCAGTGGTTAACACGGTTGCCTCATGATTGGAATGGCTGGAGTTCAAATCCCGGCCGTGGCAAGGATATGCACTACTGATGAACTCTAATGAGAGCGAAACTCGAGTCTAGTGCTTCTTTTCGAAAGGGGCTGGCTGGAAAGTCTATCTGAATGCGAA
>QNGE01000250.1:127119-222582 GCA_008508345.1 Paragonimus westermani
TGCGAGAGCAGCCTGTTGACCTATCTGTTTCAGAGTACGAACGTTGAATGCACCTATATTAATTTGAGTTCTAGGTCGAAGCACAGGACGAGGGAGGTCTGAGACTGAGTGGCGAGAGCTGTGACGTATCGGCACAGTGTTACTATGATTAATTGTATCCGCTGTGGGACCTGCAGATAAGTTATCAGAATTGGGGATCGGGAGGGGCCTGAGAGCTAAATTTGATAGGACAGTGGGGGAGGGGTCAGCAGTAGCATTTTTTCGCCTATCCACCCTGCTGTATGCAGCAGATAGGGCGACCCGGTTTATACTGCAAGACGGCTGATGCAGTATGGAATTGATGGTTTTGTGATTACTGGTGGTCTTATGCGTACTGATATACTGCCTAGTAGAACGCCCAGTAGAACGGTTAGGATTCCCAGCCAATGCTTTTGGCTCAAAATCCTGTATATTAAGGCAGTGTGGGTGAGTGATGATATACCAAAATTGGTGCTTTTTTCTGAAAGCTATACCAGTCTTTTTCACAGCGAGAGTGGACTTTGATGCGGTGTGACAGATTACTCATCTGGGTGATCTATTAGGAGGGAATGGATGGGATGGTCACCACATTGATCTAGTTACACATTCCAGGCAGGCCAACAGGTAGATGTGTGACAATACGCAGTCACCTGCTCCTGCATATTCGGGGGTTGGAAGAAGGCTGGCCTCTTATAAATCTGCCGTCATCGGAAATTTCTGCGTGCTCAAAAGCAGCTTATTCTTAAACTCATCTTACATTGATGGTGGCCATGTGTAGCCCTTAACATCATTCACCTATTTTTGGCAGATTCGTGGTTTTTGTTTCCATGTTTATGAACAAAGAAACTGCACTAACTGACGAGCATCAGGATTTATTTCTCCAATTGTTTTATTTATGTGGTTTTAACAAGCTCAATTGTTTCAGTCCGTAGCCCAATAACTTTCGAGGTATCTGTACTATTTTTAGTTTATCTACCCCCACAGTTGGGTAACGCAGGCCTAATGCAGCAATACAGCATTGTTTGTTTTCTGATGGTTGGGAACAGTGGTGGTGTTGTTTGTAGCAACCTAAATGCCAAGCTCGGCGAACATATCATTGTTTGTTTTGCTTCGGTTTCTCAATGACACACCGTTAAAACAGTGTGACGAATGGGAAAATATTTTACAAGTAGCCGAAGCTACTTATAACTGGTCTTTCCTCTGAAAATTTTCAAATCGTTCTACAAGTTCACATTCCTTTCGCTAAAACTACTGTGCTAGTTCCAAGAGTGTTATCACTTAGATTAGTAAAAATTAGGAAGACCTCCTTGATAAGCATTTTTGTGGCACTGTTCCATCAAAAATTGTTTGTGCACACGTTTGTTGACTGCACTCAAAAAGTATTATCTGTGGAAGTATTCGCTGAAGCCAAATCCGTATGTACTGAACTCGACTTTTTTCACTTATTTCCTCTACAATGATCGACTTAATTTCAGATTATCTTTATTAGAAAAAATCTCGCCCAACTGTCATATTTGACTTTAAACAGGGTCATTCCATGCAGATTTCATACTGGGCGTGGAACACAAAGTCAAGTGTCACAAATAAGCGTCATCAGATCTAATGGAACAATCGAGAAATTGAACTGATGAACGTATAGTTTTTAGATTTCAGTGATGTCTTTACCTGATTCGTACTGAGCGTAACGCGTTAGTTTTGTGCATATTCACATTGTGACGACCCGTTGTTTGTCTGAGTTCACCACGAGCAATTTTTGTCAAGTAGGTATTCAAAAGAAGATCCATGCGACTCGGGGTTACGCACATAATCTGATAGCTACCGCTTTTGCGGTTAAAATCCATAACAGCTTTTTTCAGATAAAAAAGAATGTAAGTTCAGTTAATGGCTTATTTCAGAGAGATGTTGCCAACGCTAGTTTGTTAAGTGAACAATCGTCGTTGCTGGTACACAACTTCCAACTAGAGAACGTCTCTTCTGAGCAGCTTCCAATAACATGGTTGAAGAATTGTAACTAATACGCATTTTTTGCTTGAAGTGGACATTGTGAAGAATTATAAAACCAAAGCGGATCAGACATTTCGTTTCGGATTGTGTTCCGTCCTGAGAAGACGTCGGAACTGCATACTACTCGCTTCGCTTTAGATTCACACGAATTTTACTTGGACATCTCCGTTAGGTCCATTTACCTGTCAGCCTCAAATATCATTATGACCAGGCACATTCCTACAGTCGAGATGCCAAATCTGTTAGGGACCTCTTCCAGTTAGTTCGTCTGGCCGGACACCTGGTCACAATACTGTTTTACTGTGGTGAACGCAGATAAATTGGGCATATTGCTCCTTATTCTTTAGTTCCATCGTTCCTGTTTGGTGATTTGTTAATCGCCTTGGCAACTGTTCAGTTCAGTAGCGTTTGGTCCATAGGCGTAAACTGCTTATGATATATTGCTATTTATGTGTATACGTATTTATTTATATTTATATATTTGCGAAAGCACTGTAAATATACTTTGAATACCAGCCAACTGACCAGGACGTTATAGTATGTTGAATTTGTTGTATACTGAGGAATCTACAGCGTAGCCTAAAATTAACTGATAAAAGATTGGTTAGCAATCCAACTAAGCTGAATATGGGGTTACCTTGGTTAATTTGGTAACTATGTAAACGAGGAAAATAAGTCGGCTAGCACCATATTATGAAAACCGGTCTCGTCATCAGTATTGTCATATTCAGCGTTGTTGATAGCAATACGTTAGTGGTTGATATGAATACCAAACCTCCCTGCAGCATCGAAAGCAGAAAAAACGTAGTTTGTCAGATACATAAATGTATATACTTCGACTTCTCAATTTAGAGTGATTACACTCTACAAACAAACAATAGTATTGTAAAGGATCATTAAGAGGAAATTGGTGAACAAATATTTTGCAGAGTTCGTCCATCATCTGAGTGAAATTTACGTGTATAACTAATGTGACAACCGGTTCAACGCGTCCGGTCTTCAGACTGATGTTCTTTGCAAAAGAATCTCTAGTAAGACATGTAACTTAGCACGCTGGATGTAGACAACTTAATGATTTTCTCACCCGCTTCGAGAAAGAAAAGTCGACAGTTTGTAAGCTGACTGATGAGGAACATCCGGTACAGAAGTTTTGACCCTTTCTTGGAATGAAACATCTACCATGGTAACTGAATCGGTCCTCTAATTGTGGCTGATTCTGCAATCGAATCGGAAAGCTGTGTGGGGATATACGTCAGTGATTTATGGCACGCAACGTAATTTTTTCCATTCATGATTTGTTGTATTTTACCGAAAGCTAAACTACTAGTATGTAGTCTTTGTAGTGGATTGGTGAGAAGCTTCATGCATACAAATACTACTTGAACTCGTTTAGGTGTTACGATAGTCAACCTTCTCACTACGGGTTTCCTTTGGCTGCAACTCAATGTTGTCTTGATTAACGACGCGTACGTTATTGTCTGACGCTTCATTGTCTGTGCTTGCGCAACTATCTACCGGTCACAGTTTGGGCGGATTGCACGTCGTTTATCCTGATTCCAGCCGCGCTTCCTCCGGAAAGTCTGTACTTTCTGTCTACCTATTACGTGTCACTATAAATGTCATCTTGATCGCAAGTTACCAAGCATTTGACTGAAAAAACCTTAACTGGCCCATCATTTATGGTTCAGCCAGCAGATAGAAAGCCTTCAGAATGGATAACAAAGTTGCCTAAGCCTAAAGTTAGTAATTAAACGGACCCATAAGGATGTTGGTCTCCACTCTCTTCAGGACTGCCATCTATATCCGTGCTGAAACCATAAAGGGAGTGAATTGTAGCTAATTAACATTAATTAAAGCTCATCGTCTCTTGTTTTCACTCATCACGTTATGTATCTGTTTCGTGATCAGGCATTTGAGCCCAGTTTGGCCAATCGTCCCAGGTGAGTAATCCACTTACTTGTGTCATTTTTCGTTGTCGATTCACTTGAACCGTCAGAACAAAAACTATTTCCATGAATTTCCTCTCCAGCTTATTGAACATGGGTTCTGGTTAGTGGAGAGCAATCCACTGCTGGAGACACACAACTGACAGCCGGAACGTGAACATATTTTCAAACAGCCATAAACAATAGGTTAATGCTTGCTGCTAGTTTGAGCATCGCCGAACGTGATTACCTTGTCTCACTCCAACAGGTCATTCAAATCTTGGTTTAGCCAAGCTATATTCCTTGGCAACCAGATGAATGTGCAATGAAAACTTGATCATGCTCCTTATGAATAAATATAAGTCAAACAAATATATTGTCAAACGGAATTGTTTCGTCCTTTTGCCGATCATAAGAATCTACAGTACGAAACGCCTTCTGGGTTCGTACTCAATCCTGTAGGCTTGAATCCTAACATGCCACCCGGCTAACCAGCAACAGCAAACTATGCAGTAAAGACTTGGATCCACAATCTATCTGGTCTAATTGGTTCGGGTTTACAACGAACACGAAAAGCGTGGCACAAGCCAGTCTTGGTAACATGAGCATAAAACCATCCCATAACTCAACACACTGCCGCACATCATTCTGGACAAGAATGACGTTTTTCAGCCGTATGCACGCACGTTTCCCTTAATATATGTTTATTTATAATGAGCATATCCACATATGTACTTTGCATATGTAGGCGTATAGTTACGCCCACACAAATATACTTGTGTAAAAATGTCTGTGGATGATTCTGTTGGTTGATTCATGGATACCATCTGAAAATATTTCTACTCGCTGCTTGAATACGATAGATATTGGCTGACAGATTTTTCTTTTCAAAATTCGTCTGTTATTGCTTTCATGACGATAGAAGTGTAGTCAGCTGGATACAAATAACAGTTATTGCAGTAACATCCTCAAGCATTTCCACCTGCATCCACTAGTTCGCAGCGATAATCACAACATCAATAATCTCATACAACTGCTTTCCGTTTCATTCAGAGGCTCAATTAGTCGAATCGGCAGTTATGCAATCAAGAAAAATACTCCGAACGTTTTATCTATTTTGGACCGATTTCGTCTGAATGATGAGTTGGAGAAGGTAAGTCTGTTTTTGCTAAAGTTATCTCCGGTTTAGTTTTCTTTCCCGCGGACTGTTTGCACGTTGACATTCAGTAATGTCGGTGAAACTCTGTCCGTATTTCTACTGTTCTTAATCGCACGTTTAACTGAAGCTTTCTTTGTAAATTTATTAGAAAGTGGGGAAAAATGAGAACACTTCTTCCACGACGTGTGCAAGTGGTGCAACGTTACGGCCCTCAATCAAGCCAGTTTTCCAGAAGCTGTGACACAAGACGTACCAGTATGCTTACATACATGGAGTGTGAAGTGTACGCTTTTAGTTCGCATAGTCAGATGTGGCTTTCAAGTCTGACACACAGAAACTAATTCGGGTGCAGTTTAAAAGTTGTCTCATATTCAACATTGGTTTATATTTTGTTGAAAATCCTCCAAAATCACTGAGACGGATTATCGCAGCTAAAAAGAACGGAACTTTGTTACTCAACATCCAAAAATAATGCATATTTACACAATCGACACAGAACCTAGGTTAAAGTCGAAGTAAGATTGTTGTAATACGCCTGTTTGGAAGGCCATTTACAAAACACAATTCAAACTCGAATTTGCTGCGTTTAGACTTGTTAGGCGTTTTTGTACGAAAGACCATTCAGGCTACTGCTATCCTACGATGCCAAACCAGTTTTATCAGCATTGTTTTAAATAACGCCAGGTTGTCAGCAGCCTTCCTGTTGCAGGCTGTGAGTTTTGACATTTTCGGCGGGTCACTGCGACTGTTCCAAGAACCAGTGACCTAGTGGATATAGCCTCGGGCTTGTGATACGGGATCTGACGGTTCGGATCACCGTCTGGTTGGTTCCAACTGATGGATCCGGACTAGAGAGATACTCATCTCAGTGTGTGCCCGTTTGGCTACCAGTTTTAAAGAATGTGGGCATCATTTTCAACACTAATTTCACTTTTCCTTGCGTTCCTCCATGAACTGGTCGGTCGGTGTCGGCCACCAACTGAGTGGAAACAGTATATCATATGTCAATTAAACTATTACTTGAGAGGTTCCACCGTCCACCTCTTTTCTAGCATAAACAGGATGCCACAAGATCAAGTGTGTGGAAGAACGAACTGGTACGAAGGATTTCTATGGCAAACTGGAAAGCGTCAGTTTCAAAGTCGAGTGTTACTTCCATCAGCGAACCAGGAACGTCAAGGCTGCGTATGCTTTTATCCTCACTGCTCAATCTCTCGTGTGAAAATCTCGTAGCGGAGCCAAGGGAATTGCGACAATGCGCAAGAAGGGTGTGTACCATTGGTGTCTCTAATATTAACCGTAATTTTTCGATTTTGCGTATTCACCGTGAGAATTACATTTATTTCAGTTATAGCTGTGTTTCTTAGTCTCTTTGTTTAGAAACTGACCAGTTATTTGACTTTACTGTACTGCCAACTTCATTCTGAAAAATCACTTCAACAAAACATTCTGATAACTCGAAATTTGCGTAAGTTCACTGGTAGTTTGTGGTCATTTCTTCTTTATCTTTCATGAAAGAGATCTACAGAGAAATCAGTATTTCATTTGGGTGACTGAAAACCTGACACTTGCTGACTAAATAACGTGTAGTGACCTACGAAAATATTCGGATATGATCTCAGTAGTTGTTGAAATGTATTATCTAAGCATAATTCCAGGAATGCTCATTTAATTAAACGTATTCTTGTCCTCTTCAGCAGCTAAGTTTTCTATTCCTGGTCTAACCACCATGTTAAAGATAGAAGATGGAATTTACGGGATGCGACGGAACTCTGGTTAGGTCATCATTCACGGAATTTATTCAAACAGCATTGGGAATGTTTTGGACGAAGCAATAGTTGTCAGAGACTCTCTCTTTATCAGGAACAACAGCAAGAATTTGATTACCCGGTGCAAGAGACTTTTCAAGGGAGCCGGTTAGTAGCAAGCGAATCCAAGTTCTAAGCAGACCGTGACTTCCCGCAACTCAAGATAGTTGCGTAGTAAATGATTCTGAGCGCCCATTGCACAGAAAACTCTTGATTTATGCTTCCTTTTCAGCTGATACAAATTGACAATGACGCTTCTCATGCGACCACTCCAATACGATAGGTGAGTTTGACTTCAAGCTAAACAACTGATGATAGTGGGTTCCTTTGAAATAAAAGCACGGGCAAGTATCTGCTCAAGATTATCACCCCACGAGCTGTGTATGAAATTGAGCTAATTGATAATCTCGGTTTGATACCCTCTTAAAACTGGAGAGAGAGAGAATCTCTATAGACCGTGGTTCCAGTTTGTATTTCACAGTCAGTCCACTATTTTTCGGTGACGGTCACACAGATGCCGCTTCACCTTTGAGCTCACCATTTATTCGATTTAATTTGCCCATAAGGTGTTGCGTGTAATCATTTGCTGAGATCCATTTTTAAATTCTAGGGCCTGGTTTAATCTGCAATCCTATCAATTATAATCTTGCTTGATTGACTAAAATTGTAGTAGTTTGGTGTCCGGGCTACAAATAATAGTCCAATTTATGACCAGCATCAGCTTGCAGTTTGGAAAACCCACCTAGTCAGAGGTAACAGCTTCACAGTGGGATTATTTTTCATACTTGTGAATAATCAACATTACCTGAATTTTTACTGCGTCACCTGAACGCCTGTATAACACAAGTGGTTCATTTTTGTCGTTTCGCAGCACAACTTGACGCTTTGGTGTTAGGTATCGTTACACCTGTAGCTCCCTTTCAGGAAAATCCCCGTCAACCTGTGCGGTATCTTGTAGCTGGTGGGAAACCCTGATGCTTAATATTCGCTTCATCTGGTTTCTGTCCTCACAATCTAAAGTTAGGATCTTCTGTTTGCTCTGACAGTCAATTCAGATGCAAAACTTTGTGGTTATTCGAATCACTCCACTGAGCTGATGCCCACTCTTTAATGTCAACAAAATTACTGAAGGCGTGTTATGTCAGTTTCCGAGTGGTACTTGTTTTCTGCTCTTCTCATGCACTGACCCACTTGTCTCTGTTCTGTGGAGTGGTAGGTAATTTTGACGCGTTCATCGTTAGTGCCCCTTGTTCCTGGATTAGCCGCTCAGTGAACAAAACCGAAGGAAGCTTCTCCATAACCATCACTACAGTTGGCTTGCGGTACACAACTCTGGGTCATACTCCAACACAAAACCGTAACCCGAAGAAGTAAAACCGGGAAACCCCCGAGTGGAGATCTTCGTGGTTCTACGTGTCAGTTCACACATACACACACCTACACGAACCCTAATGCAGCATCCGCCATGCCCAAGATGCCTTCACATTCGTCCACTCTGTGCAGCGAAATAATTTCTGCATAAAAAATGTTCCAACAAACGTAGTTTATCACTTACAGAACACACCATGGCTTGGATGGTTCACGTTACTTGGGATAGTATAAGTGTTTTAGTTCTTACATGGGCCCTAATTCTAACCCGTTCATCTGAACAATCAAATTCGGCGTGCCGCCGACGAATTTCGTACCAAGACGACTAGGTGCAGCGCAGCTGATGAGGTGACTTTAAATGGCACATTATAGGGGCAGTTGAAAAGTTATTGGTAAAAAACTCGGCTGGGCTGCACGAATGCCTTGTTGAGAACTGTGGATTGTTTACTGAGCCCTCGATTATCACATAAATATGCCTACGCTCCCCAGTAAGCTGAGTCATACGGCTCATTATCTAGGTATCTAAAACGGTTCACGCGCCTAACGGGAATAAGGGATATTCTTTCACGCAATAGCTGATTTCGCACTTCATGTAAGGTGAGTTATTTTTCCAGTATACGTATATTTGCCATTGTAGTACACAAAGTATCACATGCGCCAGATATTGTCAGCTTGCGCAAGCACAATCCAGAACACAATCAGTACTCAGGGTTCAAACCCGGGACAGAGTGTTTGATGGGTGAACGCCCTACCACGAAGCTAATGGTAATATTATATGAGATGATACCATTCGAATCATTCTTCAACAGCCTTATGTCAATAGCTCTTTCAGGTGTCCACTGACGAAGCAATGGACGTGTTTCTGTTCGCTTGGGTGTCAACAACAAATGTAGGTGATTGATTTCCATCGATAATATTAGGTAACGCATCAGATGCTAAACATTTAACCTCTTCACCACTATACATCAATCTCTTCCTCAATAAGAAACATGAGAATTTACTAATTATTCCTTTGAATTTACTCTCTTTAATTCACTATTGAGTCTGCCTTGTGGTAAACACTAACCATGTAAACCAGATATTATGATTTTTAACGGGCCGTTATTTATTCGTACGTCTTCCTTTGTCCTTCTTGTTAATTGTGCTCAAAGGTTTGTGTGCAACCAACTAAATCCATCTCGTAATGTGTTTAACATTTTCTCCCATCTTGGTCTAGCTGGGAGTGACCTTGAGTTAGGTCATGTGGATCATTATTGTGTACATTCACTAATGGTTGCCTTGTCTGTGTTATGTATTACTAGTGTAATAGGCAGAAAGTACCCCTATATTTCCGAATTCATCTAATGCCTATACGAAGTAAAAGTCAAGATCTTACTAGACTGGCGGAGGAGATTGTCTGAAGAATCGCCAGGAATTGTAAAGACGACCCAATTTACAACGATAGGTCAGACAGTGACCCAAGTAGGAGGAGTATATAAATGAACTAAGTTGCATACCATGACTTATCCGTGTGCGATGCCAATCTTGGCCTACATTAAACTACTCACCACTGCGGTTTGCAAGTTCGAATTTAAAACGGTGTTAACCAAAAGTCCGGCAACTTTTTCATTAGTTGAATAGTTTTTCTGTCGTTCTGTCTTCAGAAATGTAATCACACACTTTGGAGTAAATTTTGTTCTAATTTCAGCCAATGTATGACGTCGTAAACCTATTTACTGCATGTATATATTTGTACAACCAATCGCACTGCCATTCATTATTTTCTTGTTCGGTACAGCATCGGTATCTTCTCACGACGTACTAGTTGTTGCCTCCTAGATCGTCCAGTTCAGTTGGTTGAGTTCTGGTTTGTGTGTTCACATAGCCTGACTCAGACGTCCACTGTCCTTTCCATAATGCTGCTTCCTTGAACAAGTGTTAATTTACTCTGCTTAGGGAAACTTTTGAGGCAAGACATTGTATCTTGCATATCCATGCACGTATTGCAAACCCGTGACGTTATCATTGTAATCACAACACTCATGAAATGTGATGCCACCAATGCTCCGTTATTCGCTGCGCTGTCATAGATATTGATGAACCTTCTTCACTGAAGTTTGAGATGAGTGACCAAAGTAGTTCATTAGACTTCGGTTATTCGTCACTGTGTTCCTGAATAAGGCCAGTACATTATAAACACTTGCCAGTCACTTGCTACATTTTCAGTCTTTTGCAATACACCAACAGGCCTTCCCTGAACTGACGAGACTAATACGTTGGTATGACGCCGATTTAACACTGGAGTTAATGACGACATACATCGCCTTTCAGCCGAACCTCATGACTTACGCTTGTCTAAAAATTCTACGGTCCAGTCTTGATGAGCTGGTGCAGTATGATTTGCTGGTAATTTGTGGTCAAGGCCTTGAGTCTGCAAATCCTGCTAGTCAGCCGACGACTCCCGAGTGGAAAATGAAACCCACCCAGATTGTGGACGTATTTCCTGACGGCTACTTTCTAAACGTCGCCCTACTTCGTCAACTGTTCAGCGTTGAACGATCCACGTGGTGGCTTAGAATGTGCCAACACTATGTAACAGACGAATTGGTGCCTACGTTCGTTGCGATTCCTGCGTTCGACTGTATTCTAATGGCACTTCGATTGGCTCACTTGCTGCCGCAAATCACTCAGACGGCTCGCTACACTGAATCAATCAGACCACCTCTTATCGAGCGTGGACACAGAACTGAACCGGTCAACTTGGAGATGGACGCGAATGCTTTGGTATGTTCCGTCAACTGTTTAAAATTCTGCTGCAGATGCTGTAGATATGAAGTGATCAAAACTTTTAGCCGTTTACTCATTCAGGTAGACTCGTGTTTGTACCATCCGAAAAACATTTGAACCAACTGCTGAACACAGTGAAACAGGTTTCTGTCATCCATGGATTTGTCAATATCTCTAAAACGCTGGATTTCTGTTAACTGTTTTTGTTCTTGTGTTTATTAGCAGTACAACCATTACAGTGTGCCTTAAATGAATTCCAACAGCAGTGTTTAATTATACAGCAAATTTCGGAAACACATTAAGGCGTTACACGGATGGGTGATGCCTCGCATCTTGGGCAGCCTCCGTAGCTTGGTGTTAATAGACCCAAGCGAACAGGTTCAAGGACCCGTTTCTGGGCTCATTTAACGAGCTAGCTGGTATAAAGAAAGTCAAAAGTACTAGTGAATAAGGTGTAGAAAGAGGTTTCATCAATCGCACATTATTCTGCTGGTGGCCAAGAGACCAGCTTTTACAAACGCAAGCAGTAAGGCGTTCTGTTTTCAGTTATCTTTAGTTTGGTTTGGGGCGACAAATTTCTAGAAAGCTGACACCTCGTTTCATACTTCGTATTCCGAGAGACTGTGACTCAGCAACATCTAATGAAGAGATAGAGTTCTTCATTTTGTAAGTTAGCGATTCACTGGCATGAAGTGCACAGTGAAGACACAAGGTAAATCAGTGGCTATATGAAGCCTTCTCATATAGACATTAATTGAAACACAAATCACTGACAAAAATGGAAGAGCAACTGTACTTTTGACTAAAAACGATGTACATCCTGTCTTGATGGCATATGACTTTGACTTCACCGACTAGAGTGAAGCTAGCACATCAGATTGAAAACGCGATGACAATCAGAAGTAGCCGTGTAATTTCTTTTACTTAGGTTTCTCTTACGATTCTACATTTCTTATTTTCCGATACAGTTCAACCGACATCATTCAATGGAAATTTAATTATGAATTAACATTAACTCACATTTAATCACAGGTTTCTCGTTCTCATAGGCATTCAGATAACCCTGTTCGAAAGAAAGCATTCTTAATCTTACCTCTTTTTAAAGCCTTCCAGTAATGTACATCAATGGCACGGATGGGATTTGAATCCCGACCACGCTTTAACATGGCGACCGTATTGACTACAGCCCCTTATACACCACTTTACTTCTTTACCATTCACAAGATATTGTTTTTGTCAACTCGAATACAGAAAAGATATTATCGGAAGATGCCACTGTCATTTAACATTTTTTCAACTGTATGGTACCGCCACGATATAAATGTCGTAATCTTGAACATTTTGCTAAATACCACAAGCTACTTACAAGTAGACGTGGTGAATCGTCAATTTATAGGGTTCTTGCATTCGGACACCGGTGCCGAGTGAGTATTGGAAAGTATGCCACGCTTTGTGTTTTTCACCTAAAAACAAACTACTTACGAACACCCTCCGTCTTGATTTGACTCGTCTATCATCGGCAGTCTGAACGAGTTTCACCCAGACAATCCCAATGACAAGCCGTCTTGTCTAATAGTCCACAGGTGCTTGTATCGAGTAGTTGGTGCATGGTTTATTTATCTTCCGTTATTCTCTATAGACATTATCTGTCTCTTCAAACTAAACCCGCTATGATGCACGAAGTTAAAAGCGTACGTTAAAGCACTCAGCTAATGTCTTCGATTGTCTCCCAATAAGACCTTGACGTCGAGTAAATAAATCCATCTGGATTGTTATCAGATTTCAGATGATTCGAACGGATCATTAAAACATAGCGGATGACGCACTTCAGTTTCTCCGCATTAATTACCGACCCGACAAAGCGTCATCATTATCAATGACACTCGTGCTATTTTACTGTCAAACAGTGTTTTTGAAAACAATTCATGAGGTCCCTTTACATTGTGCGGTCAATTATTAATATACCGAATGAACTTTGTGAACCTAGATAGAATTATATCACAGCTTGATAAAAAAAACCTATCCGTAAGTAGCTCACACGCTCACAAATAAGCCCTACCTTGGCTGTCATTCATACTTTCTGGAAGACCCACTATTCTTTGCCTACCATGTCCTAGTTCGATGTGTAGCTCTCGATTCTTTAATACTGTACAGTTTCTATTTCGAAACTTGTCAGTTCCATTTTGTATTTGTACTTTCGAACCTCCTTAGTCTAATTCAGCGCTTTATTGATGATATGCGGTGATTTGATGCTGTTTTAGCCATAATACGATGTTTCCATCGGTCTTTAATGGATTTTTTCTCTCGTTTATTCTCCTGCGGAAAGGCTGAAGCCGTTCGTGCTGCCGTCAGCTACGTTCGGCGATTTCAGATCGTATTGGATGAAAAATTCAGGACGTCTACAATCACGGCGGACCATTTGAAAATTGGTCCCTTGCGGCCATTTACTCCAACCCGGTTAGTGCCCCTGCTCAAGCTAACGAACTTAGTCATGTTGGGTTCTTCAAAATGACAGAGGCATTTCAGTATGTTTAGATCCAGTTTTGACGTTCGATTTCCAATTTCTTATCTGTCCAATTTATGTACGGCGCATTTTAAGACATAGTAACAGTTCATCTAGAAATTACTCATTGCGTTATTGACCGCATGAAAGCAAAAGTAAATAACTGACAAAAATTCTACGTTTACAAGAAGCCTAGGTGAGCTCGTAACTATTTAAGTGTTCTGTTGAACTGATATCTTGATCACGTGGCGACTGATAAATAAACCTGAATTGCGTGAATTACAAGCTCCCGGTGTGGCTCCGCAACTTCACCAACAGAAGTCCTAGTCGTTAGTTAGAATCAGATGGAAATTACAATTGTTCTTACGCGGACTTTTCTGCATTACTACGAATTAATTTTGCGTGTCGAAAACCGGAGTATTCGTTCACACAACCGTTTATCTACCTACCTACCAGTTCAGTTCATCCTGGACTTCGAAGTAGAACATCCGTTTTCAACCTTACGCGGTTGGTACCTTCAGAATTTGAATCAACTTCCCATAATGGCCAAAGTGAAAGGACATCTAGGTGCGCGTCACACATGGCTTACATACCGTAAACTGCGGTTGCGCCCACAAATTCCTGCCTGTCTTAATCAGACATGTATGCACGCATGTCTATATTACGAAGCTTAAATCTCTCGGGCAGTATCGTAGCTTATCCTGGTTCTCATTCACAAAGCATCCTACCGATCGAAAAATGCATGATTAAATGGAAACGAACGTCAACAATTAATAACCCATTATGGGAAGTTCATTGTTAAATCAAATCAGACAATTTGGGACGATTTGTTTACTAACGAGCAATTTGCAATCACAACCACGCTGGTTCAGACAGTCAAGTCCACAGGACTGTCCAAGAAAACGTTAAACCGGCCATCTCAATTAATTTAGTTTATACGGTGCTGTTAACAAGAAACACGATAAAACTGGTCTTACGCCGAATGTGAGTTGACGGAATACTCGAACTATTCAATAAAAAAGGGGTTCAAAGGACAGTAACCAAGAAATAAACTCGCAAACTAATCACCAGTCAACGAGGGGTTGTTTCTTTAAACACTGAAACACAAATGTAAGTAGGACTATGTCAAACAAAGCATGTAATGCATGTAATAATACGGATAAGAAGGAACAGAATAGACAAATTCTTTATGTGAACCCGTGCTATAAAACCTACCATAACTGTTTACTGCCATAGGCAAAAACAAAATAAATACAAACTTAGGACTGACTTTCTACAAACAAGCCAAATACGCTTCAACAAGATAAGCGTAACAGACGAAATCTAACAAACCAACAACATGTTTAGCCAAATTATTTTAGTTTTTGCTAGCTAATAGAATGGGTTATATGTTATGTATAATTTCCTGTACCGTCTGGTTCGTAGTTTCTAATTTAAGTGAAACCTGGTGGATGATCGGGAATAATAATCGTTAGTGAGGTAAATTTTAGTCTCCACTCAGTCGTCCGGCCTAACCTTCAGACCGAAACTACTTTCATTTGAAATGCATTGGTTCCACCAACGTGTATTACAGAGCGAAATAATGTGAATATTTGGTTTTTGATAGGTCTTCAAACTGGCTTCCATTTCCAAAATCTGTGTGAATCAGGACAAGTCACACCGTAATAATGTTTGAGATAAGACAACAATTCCTATCATAAAACATCACCTTTATTTGAGATCATCCAAACACTACATTGCACAACGCCCCATACACTGACTTTCACGTTGTTTGGAGACGAAACGTTTATACCTCTCTGATAAGTAGTGTGACAGATGCGTGTAACAGAGAACCATCGATCTGTACAATATCCGGACCTCACTCGGTTTCGAACGAGCGACCGTAACCTCACGATCCACAAGTTTACGTGCACTGCTGAAGTGCCAACTAAGGCAAGCCACTTCACTGCGTTTATTGTGCCCTTCGTATGATATTTTTACTCATAAGACAACTGAGTGTCTGAAACATTGATGGTGTTGCGCCCGCCAAAGGGCGCTTGGCTTGCGAAGCTGTGCATTGCATGAACTCTTCTGTGTGAAAACATGGAGCACTCATTTGGGTGACTAACGTGTATCTGCACACATTGGGCAGTGGTGCACTCTCATTCGCCTTGGTAACACATCTGTCATGATGCGTACACACGGTTTCAATTGTCACTTCGGGTCCCTCACATTCCTGGCACTGAGAACTGCCCTTTAGTTCCAGAAAGTACGCACTATACTACTTGCAAACGATAGTGCATATTATGCAACGATAACACGCAACGCTAACGAGTGCAGTTGTTAGTGATTATCCTAGAGTGGATGAAAAACCCGTAGAGGTTATCAGTTCGTAAATGCGGTCTGCTTACCCTTTACAGTCACACTATCAATGCATCGTCCATGGTCAACCATGATTTGCAATATTTGTGACCTAATCGTCACAAACGATCCTGCTATACGTTTTGATAGTCACCTGCGTTTTTGTCAGAACTCCTGGAACCTCGAGCAGTGGCGTGAATCACGTTCTTTCTAAATTGTGTTCACTGTGTGACAGCTACGCATACTTGAGTGTACGAACATGACTGTGTTAGGTTCGGGTTGCAGAGTGCTTTTTATCGTGGCTGATTATCAAAACACAGTAATGTGTTAGTTAGTAATACATGCAATTTGGCTGACCGATAGTGAGGTCGAGAAAGCCTATTTTGTCCTCAATATTGTGATATGCTGTAGTGTAATGCTGTAAGTCCGAGTGAAAATCTGTGAGGAAATAGCAACAGAGTTAAATCAAGTATACGCCGTAGGGTCTGGCTCGGTAAGGACATCTTATATTTATCACCTTCTGCAATATTCATTATTTTACGGTTTTTAACAAAGACGTTTGATTGTAACAATCCAAGTCATCTTGCCACACTGTCTTCTCTGCTCAGCTGTATTTCACAATCTTTGTTTCAGTAAAAAATATCAGTTTTGATGACTAATCCCACTGGTATTTGTTTTGTTTTTCTGAGTTCTATCCGTAGACATTTGACTCAGTACTTATGTGTGATACATGCTTTAACACTACGGCTCAGCATCGTAAGGGCACTACTGGTGGGCTACGGTCACAATCGAAGTTGAGTCTGTATGGACGTTTATCCGCTGGAAAGTATATCCTGACACCAATACCATAACACATGAAACCAATGTTCACTTGGCTCTCCGGATAAATATGAAAGTGCGAAATCCGTTAGAAAATGATCGGTCTGTGTGTGCTGATATTTTCCCACCTAAACCAATGACGCCCTTGCCAAACTTAGTACGGAAGGTTCATCATTCTTGACCACAGACAGTGAAGTGGCTCGTCGTGTATATGGAGGAATCCAATTGACGCTTAACCTATTTAATGAAACTTCCAGTATTGGTTAAGAATCCTGCTGAACTAAAAATTTATTGCGTTCCGTTGGTTTCTGAAATCTAAGTGAAAAACACTACGTTGGTGGGCCTTAGCTTCAGTACACGTCGAGCCTTAGGAATGCTCTCTACAACGGAACTTACGCTCGATAGTGTGATTGTTGTCGGTCATTCCGCATTGATATCTGGGAGCTAAATTTGCACGACCTGGTAAAATGTCCATAAATCTATTAAATATGGCTACGTAGTTGATTTAGCTGGAGTTGACACAGGCTGGGCATGGCATTACTTCGAGTTTCTACATTTGTCCTCGTTTAGGTCTGCTAATGAAAAGAACTCCAAAGGGATTGCCCGCACAACGCATGGGCGACTGGCTCCATTTCTCTCTCGGTTGATAACAAGCATGGAAAATACCTTGTTTCAGTACATTCCACCATCACCAAACCCAACCAAACCTGATCCCGTCGTTCGTCGAGCTGCAGGCCAACTGTTATCTCCTCTCCTCTCGCACTTAGTTACTTGGCCTATGGCACTACTGCCTCCAACTTGGACTGACGGATCAATGAATAGCAGACGGGAATCGAGAATTCTGGCATTGCGCAAACTACTACGTGTGTAAGTAACAAATATCTGCGTCTAGGTACGCTCATAAAATCTTTTCACACGTAATATTAAGCAGTATTTATGAAGTTTAAACAGCTCTCGCAATTACGGATAACTAGATGTCGTGTGCCAGATTAACTACTGGCAAGTTGGTCAAATAAACGTAGGTCCGGTTGAAACAAATGAACCAACATCCTGTGAATCGCCTTGGTCACACCTTCGCTTGAGAGTAGCCAAATCGTATAATAGCAAACAACTATGTACACTATGTACTGCTTATCTTAATGCACCTACATTTTTGCCAGATGAACCTGAACGTGCATACATAAACACATCCCTCGGTATAGGAATTGCTCTTTCAGAAATACACAGGTTCATCGAATGTTCTGCGGCAAATTTCACACCTTGATGTTTGTGATGATTACTAAAACATCACACCATCTCCTCATTTGACCGTGTTCATGTATCTTTGAAATATAATTCGCGACTAATGGTGGGGAATAGTGGTGGTGTTGTTTGTAGCTCGGGTTGATGGTTTTGGTTCACCGAGCAACCTAAATGCCAAGCTCGGCGAACATATCAATACCAATTTTGCGACTAATTTGGAAAGTTTGCTTCCGTACTGCGCGCTGTCAAATCTTATACGTTGCAGCTTCTCTTTCTGTTCTCTAGTTAACCTTTTTGGTCACCAGTTCATTATTTGGGACAGCTGGCCATTTATAACACCAAAAAGTGTTGACTTTGAGGTCTAATTTGTTATCACCACACGTATACCCATATTGCACATGTATAACAGCAGTGATTTTTGTTTCTACTCCAAACAACCTGGCATGGTGCAATTTTTATGGGCATCCACTCGCGTTTTAGTCGGTGTAAACTAGAAACTGAACTCAGGCGCGGTTCTGTTCTTTTTCCATATTCTCTTAAGAAATTATATAGAGCGTCTCCAGGTTAGTAGATTAAACAAATGACCTGAAGACAAACTTTTATAATTAAGGTTGTGCAACCCAAAATGGTCCACGCAATCACAACTTAAGTAGAATCACAACTCAACTCTCAATTCACTTATTTATCAACATGAAGATAACTTTAAGAAATACGCAACCGCAGACTGCCCTGCTGATTGTTGAGGTTTGACGAAAAAATAGTGTATTCAAAAGAGGATTGTTTGGACACACGTTTGTGTCTCGTTCATGGTGTGAAATACAGATTTCGATTTTATGCTATAAGTTGTTTAGAAATCTATCTTCTGAACTAAACAAAACAACACCTCTTTGTTTCATTCCCACTTATCGTTAACGAACGCGGCCTCATTCTCACTTATATATATATATGTGCGGCCACTTGAATGAGTCCCAGTTATTTGCTGAAGAGTTATTTTAACTACTGAGCATTCGAGCAGTCTGTCGCTTGATGCTTCTCTTAGTTTGCTGCGAATAAAGCAGTGTCGTTAGTTCAACGTCCGCTTTGTATGTAATAAATCATTGTCAAGTGACAAGTCAGTTGCACTTTGTAAGGTTTGTGAATCTCTCTAAGAATGATCAAGTAAAGTATGAACCTTTCGTTAATCATGTTTTTAAATTGGCCGTCTGATATGTGGATATGGGGCCGCGGATCAAATAGTTTGTTAGTTTAGCACTGACGTGGTAACGGTGCCATTAAAAGATTAGCGAATAGCTCAACCGTGTGCTTCCCTCGCATGGTTGGTTTCACACTTGGCCCTTGTTTCCGATTTGTAACCTCCTGTCCCATAGTACGCACCTGATAATACGCAGAAACATTTGCTGGGCCGTAAGTCGTGCGCGTCAACATCTTTGACTGATCTACAAAAATTTGTTTGGAAAATCTGAGACGGACTAATATTGGTCTTTTAAACGGTTCCACAAATTTGGTGGAAAAATGTACGTTTCCGTTGAATGTTTGTCAGCGACTATGTACCCCACTTAGAATCGTCATATATTGTGCAGTAATCGTATGGGCACAGACCAGTTTCAAGATCTTCATGAACATATCCACCTCACCTTTTATTTCGTATTGTGCTGTTTGGATCGGCTTCGTTTTAAGTTATGCACAACGCCACGAGGTGCACGGTGTCCACTGCCCTGTGACCTACTCAATCACATGGGCTATTTACTGTAAGTTTGCTGAGGCCTACACAAAAACAGTCGCGATAATTCAAGACATCAGTGGAATATCACGTGATTATTGGATGTTACTAGTGAACTGCCATAATCTCCGGATGGTGCACTGGAGGCCTACATTTGACCAACCGTTCACTCTTCACTACTACGCAGATCTCAATAAAAATTAGCCTCATAACAGACTTGTTTTCATCATTGACTTTGAAAATCCACACATTCAAACCATTTATCTCTGTATACACTATCACTTTGTGACCTTTTCTAGTGCATTCACGAAAAACCTGTTTCATTGGTTTTGTCTCAAAATGACCATGGTTGACAGCAGTTTATTTCTGTTGACGCCATGAACCAAGATTTTTCCACAGTATGCAGCCACCGGTAAATGTAAACGTCGAATAGTAAACTATTGTGAGAGTTCTGATAGATTAAAGATTACTGTTTCGTTTCTTTGGAGCGTTTGTCCTTAGCTTACGTTCATTTCATCACTACTAATAAATGCTTTCTAATAATCAATTATGCATTCATAAGAATTGCGGCTATAGTGCATGCTTTACCCTGTGGGGAACAAATGACGCCGCACGCCTCTGCCACTTCGTCGAAGCAATACAACTTGCCTATTCAACTGGATGAGCTCACTCGAGGACGCACTGATCTGACAAGTATAGTGAATGGCTACTTTACACAAATGGAAAAGGTTTTGCTTCAGTTGGTGAGTCTTAATCTCGGTGATTGCACTGTTCATTGTTAATTCGATGAGTTTCGTGGCCACCAGCTAGCATTTGTGTCCAACAATTGTTCATGTTATGAGAACGCCAAGGTCTGTTTCCCACCACCGCGTTTATAAAAAAACGTTTTCTGACTAGCATTTTTGGATGCAGTGAGAGAGTTTGTCGATATCTTACACATCATATCGCAGTCATTCCACCTGCGAATTTTGATTTAAACGAACAAAATCGAATTTCACATTCCGATAAGATTCATTAGTCCACCACGTGAATAGCTGTTTTCGGACATTTCCATCGGGCTTTTACAATTACATAGACTGTATGCCACTTATATGTTAAAAATTAAAACAACTCAGGTGGACCTTTAAAATCATAGACGTCAACCGGATGACAGCCTACTGGAGGTGGGTAGAAGTGTTGATGAATATGTGACTGTCCCACGTGCCTGTTATGAAGCATGCCTTCTTCGGTGTCAAGTGGTTTACGCTTGCTTGAACTTAAAGTCGCCTAAAAAACTTGACTACCCGACAGATAATTTCGGTTTCATTTGTTAGTGTACCTACATTTCTATAATCAGTCTTGAAGTTGCCGTTCCACCAGCACCCGATATTAAAATTTATTTTTATACTAACGTCATCTAAGGTTCTATTTCAAATAAGAACTGAACCACTTAACGAACAGCTTTACAGGAAGCGCTTTTGCGAATAATGTCATGTGCCCATTGAACAGTACGTATTCATCCTTTTTTAACAGAACGTCCACAGTCTTTTGAAAGTTTTGGTTTGGTCTCTTTTAACGCTGTTCGAAGGCACCTTTATGTTGGGTGGAATGTTTAATCGACCCGTGAAAATTTGTCTGGTCACCTCTAAAGTTGTTCACGTGCGCAGTTTGTACGTGACGATTTGGTCCAATTTCTATCGTGCACAGTGATGAACGCAAAAAGTGTGCATGTTTAAGATACCGCACCCTCGAAAACAAGTGTTTGAGGATGTAAAATCTACATGCTCATCTGTTAATCTCTTGTAGAAAGGGATTTTTCAAACGTATTTCCATTGTGGTGTTGTGGATTGTTAATTCCCTTTTAATAATATGAATATATATTGTTACCTTTATTGAATGGAGCATGCGCTTGTAGTTGAACTTGGTCGCAGTTTACTGGCATCAACCGCACACGTTCATGTCGCGCTTTGATAAGTAGCCTGCCGGTGCACCTCATCCCAATGTCTTGTTGAATATACGAAGCCATCGTTGTGTGGTCCATGATATAGGTCCCAGTTTGTGCATGCCAGTGACCACTTGAATTCAATAAAATCAACTGGAACACATTTCGGCCTCACAAATACCTTTGTTGATTGCCAAAGTAATGTCGGAACAGCTCTAAGCGTCAATAGAACGAACTATGCTTCAAATAATCTTCGTCTGACCCTCGTCAATTGTGACGGTTACTGCTCTTCGCTTAGTCGCTTATTTGCGTCCCACGTTTACCCTATGCCTCTCTTTTTGTAATTTCGGAAGTACAAAAGTATTTAGACAACCAACTTTTAACTCACTCGACTGGCACCGGTATCCTGCTGTTACCGTCATCTACTGGAAGCGACGCACACACACAACCGGTCACTGGACCGTTGGTTCTCTCGACTTGCTGAACATGTCATGAAACGTTGTTGTTCTTGGGATTGCCGGCCACTTCACAATTTACACATGTTGGTTAATTGTGAACAGTATTCAGAATTAAGTTTGACAATAATTCGGCTCACATCAGTTTCATTTTGTTTTTCTGCCGTTAAATTTGTTAGCACAGACGGCATTTCAGTTTTGGCTAGCAGATTCCCCACCACGCCGCCTTCGATGCGATTCTGTGTAGTATTTAATAAAACGTCATTTTCAGCGTTTTTGATTTCCCTTCAGTTGGTTGCTTCATAACTGTGGTGAGGTTTTATTGTTGCCCGCTTCAATGTTGCTTCTTATGTACCTCTACCATGACATGCGAAATTTTGTCAATTTTTGTTACATTATTGCGATTAACTTGGTTAGTAAAGAGTTCACTACGTAATATGCATGTGCTGTGTTCTGAGTCTTTTGTAATGCAGAACTATGAGAACTGGATAGCAAATAGTCATTGACGTGGCGACCAGATCATCATGATGTGTCCATGATGTTGGAAATATGTGGTCCATTAAACAACTGCGTATCTTTTAATCAGCCGACGAACTCCTCCGATGCTATACGACATACCTACGCACTCCTCAATCTAATCCGTACCCATTGAGATTGTTGAAATCTGATAATGTTACCATTCTTAAAGTTTTATTACCTATGACATCATTTTCATGAATTTCATAGTTATACTACATTTAATTGAGATTTCCCTCAACATTCATGTGAACGGACAATTGCTCTACATTATGTTGTGCGATACCCATCAGCTAAGTTTTAATATGCTTACTTGGTCAAATGTGTCTATACGACTCGCTTAGTTGAGCAGGCCGTGGCGCATTGTGTGTAGACAGCTCGCGCGTGTATGGGGTTTATCTAACTACTTCACTTAGTGTTAAATTTTCTGATGTCCGTGTTGCACTTATCATAAATCACCTAAATATGGTTCACTGTACACTCGAACTGTGACCTTACAGTGATGTTTTTCCTACTCACACTTCGAAAATTCTTGTTTACTACCAATACGTGTTCATACTCTACTTCTTTCTCACCATAAACAGAATTACTTTAATCGTTTTAAATTTATTTGTCATCAATAACCACCCTGTGACAACCGCCAACGGTCGTATATTCAAGAACTTCGGAGGCAGTGAAAAATGTAGTTCTTCTGAACTTTCCGATGCAGGAAGTGTAGAACAGCCTGTGGAAATTTTGTTCGTAATTTAATCATAATTTTACAGCTGGGATGAAAAGTATACCATCGGAAATGGTCTTACAAATGCACATTGAACGAAAACTATTTGCAACTGCTCCTTTGTGATTTCATGATTCACCTGTTTTCTATGTGAACTCGCTGTTATCAGCTTTCCGCATCCTTATTCTGCAATCTCTGAACTGTTTTTTTTATTGAAGCAGAAATACCTGGAATCAATTTGTTGTTTCACTGGATCCCATAACTATTCATTCTGTAAGATATTTTGTGTGACACAGCCCACCCCTCATTACATTTTTACCTTAGTGTATTTTCACGTTTCTTGTTGTACTTACGAACAAGTGTTTTTAGGTGTACCATGTCTTGTTGTTCTGTTTTCGGATATTTTAATAATGTATTTGCTTTAAAATTGAAGCAACAAATTCTTTTGTTGTTCATTAACCTGTTCTAAGCTCTTATCCCACTGTTATAATTTGGGATTATTTTGACTCAGGTTGATGTGCATAATACTCCTCCATGTGCTACAGATGTGGTTACGTGGGGGGCTGAAACGAGCGTAGAATACAATCTTACGTTAAGTGAAGTTTGAAATACCCGGTTGAAGTAGCTTATTGTAGAAGCGTGATCATGGTTTGCGAGCTTATTGAAGCCAAATACAACAAATCGCTTGTCAGATGAGCTGGGAGGCAATTTGGTCGAATGGTTTGAGATTGGTGGCTTGCAACGTCTAAGATTATGGCGTTCAATTTTCCAGCCTGTTACAAAAGGCAAATGTTGTATGGTACTTAGATGAGATTTTGTCAATACACTCCACTGTAATATTAACTCTCGACAGGGGAAGATGTATATCTGACCTTTTTATCATAGCTCACTAGTTGAATTTGTGTTTTCACTTAAATATACTTTTATGTTATACTGTTATCCTGTGTATGTAAAATGAAGTGTGGTTTTTTTGTCGAATACTTGGTGGTTGACGGTTTCATTTGGTTTTCACTGATTTGATATTTGCTTGCGCAAATGATACTACTGTTATTCACTTAAGTTCATCCATCAGCTTGGTTCATGTTTCATGATGCTGTCCTCTTGATGTTTTCAAATTATCGAGGACCACTCCTTGCCGTCCACTGCGTAAGTTTAATCACCACTATATGGAAATCGATCGAGCATCACAATATCACATCCAATTACATCAAATAGAGAATTATTACACTGTATGAAGTTCTTCAACTGTCTGGTAACGTTTTCATTCGATAGTCTCATCATGCGTTTTGTATTTAGAAACGGAACAGTTGTGTTGGCTAATTAGAGTAAGATCTTTCAAATTCATTAACGATCTGTTTAAACCCGAATATAGTGAGATAGTTGAACGATACCTCACGCTCCATAATCAATGTCAAGTCGAAAATTTCCCGATAATGATCAAACTGAAAAGATAAGATAGACAACCATTATGAGTCATCGTGGATTAGTTCATGATGAGAATTTACCACAGACTGTAAAGTGCTTAAAAGAAACAAACTGAATAATAGCCGCTAAGAAATTACAGTGTCATCAGGTCACCCGCTGTAAAAATAAATTTGCAGTAAAAACACCATCAACACAACTGCAACAGAGTAGGACTAGCGCGTGATCAAATGGGTAGAAAATGTATTGTCTTGATAAATTCACAGTTGCCTGCATAGGTACTGAGTGAAGATACTGGATACGAATCCACTGATGTGATGCAATTGGAGTAAATTTTCTATAAACACTTCTTTTTGTTATGAATTAAAACTCCGTATGCATTGCTGGAACTTAGACAAACTGATGTTAAACTGGGTCTAGGCGACAGAAAGCTCCTGAGCCAATTTATATAGCGTTGTGTCCTTATAAATTATTGTGGTGATTATGAGGGTGGCATTAGTCAGAGTTGTTAATATTTCCCACTGTTTGCATATTCAAACGAACATAAGTGACCTCTTTTAAAGAGCCGTCTGTATCTGACTGGTTGTTTCAATGAGATTAGACCGGAGCAGTTTTCTGAATGATGGACGTTCAATTGATCGGATCTTACACACGAGCTAGTACAACCCGAATTGCGATTGATCGACACCACTCAATCCGAAATGTTGATCAGCGGCTATGCTGAGTAATGTTGTTTCGCTATAAAACTAGTGCTGCTTTCTGATGAACTGAGTTTGTTTGGTGCTGCTCAGATTTTGGTTCTGAATTTTTCTTGATTGGATATCTCTGCACTCAGCAGTCGAGTTCTGTCAATCTTTCTTACATTCTTCTAGTCTGAAGTATATAAGTCCCACGGTTCACTGTGTTGCCAATCCGGATCATGGTGGTGGTTCCGTGCGTTGTGTGAGCATATGCCTCGCCTTGTACAAGTCGCTCCACATGCGAATCCTGTCAGCTTGATTCGGTGTTTGCTAGACGAGACTGGTCGTAATTCCAAACAGTCTGCTATATCTTCCGCACGCCAGCAAGACACTCACGTCAAGAAGACTAATCAATTATGGAGCAAAGCATTCTTGTACGCAAAGAAGGAGGTTGCCAAAGGTTTGACAGCTCAGAAAGAAATGCAGTCGTTTGCCTATCGGTGGCCAACTGTTGGGGAGATTTTGAGGGTTGTGGCAGATCCTAAGCAAACCACAGACAGTTCATCACCTGAACGCAGATCTAGTGATGAAAAAAAAGAAACAGCCCCGGAAGAAAATTACGACACACCACAAGTCCTGACAGCTCGAAATCCTGCATTTGACTACATGACAGAGGATGAAGAGGATTTGGATTTGGAGTTTTCAGTACCTGATAGTTCTTCCGGTGAAGAACTAATGATGACACTCGACAGCCCAGTCCGAAAACAGACCGGCTTTGTCAGTAAGTAAACTGAGTCAGAACCATTAGTTTCAGCCGGACGGTTTTTAGGGCTCGTTCATAATTTCCACATGGGTAGATCAATAATACAGGTGATTCAGGGTCGTGTGAATGGGCATAAATACGCATTCAGTTCACGAATCAGAAGCGTACTGATGAATTCTAAAAACTAATTAGAAATCGATGATAATTTGTTCTGTGAGAAATTATATTATGCATTGTAGGTAGTTGCTGATCCAAGCAAGCTGCAATTTTTGTAAGAATGACCAGATCTTTCTAGGTGACAGACTTATGCACACGTACTGTGCATTGCTTCAATCATTACATTTGTGCTGTCTTACTTCCGTGCGGTCAACTATATAAACCGCCCTATAAACCACTGTGTTCTCGCAAACGCTTTGTTAGTTTCAGAAGCACTAAACCTATTGAGACTTTCTGTTCATTCTACCGAAGACTTTCTCACTAACGTGCATCCTACAGTCAAACGGGTGCTACCGTTATAGACATTAATGTGTGTTGGTGCTCAGCCAGCATAATGTCTTGTCAGATCACACGGACTGGATGGTTTGTGTCATTTGAGCAATATTGGAGTGTGATTGCCACAATGGATGGTAAATTTACCGAGGTTTCTCATAAGCTGGTACAGTGGCTAACAAAATCCCATTGGAACATTCTCTCGCGGTCTCCTTGCTCACATATTACAAACCATTTTGCGGTCTTAAACATCCCCATTCACATCGTAAACTAATTCAACTCATTCTAAGATGTGCACGGTAATGTACGTCCTCCATTGTTTCCCTCTTTTCTGTTTTAGGATCACCTCGAAGAACGAGGATAAATAGCAGGTAAGAAACAACTTACGGTCAATCAGAGTTCGTCATCCCTATTGCCACGCCAGCTTTTAACACTTTACACACCTAGCACCTTGCTCTGACTATGATTTGTAAAACGTTTCTTAAAAGGACAGTTTCAATAACATTTTTCCGAGTATATGTCAGCAACGCTTGTGTTACGAATTACTCACCAGGCCTACATAAACTGGAAAACGGGAAAACGAAATCTTCATTAAACCGACCACAGGTAACAGATTTCTACTGTTAAATACTACGATTGCTTTCCGATTAACCTCACTTACTCCATGCTATGCCGACACGGTTTGAACGCGGCCTTCAGTTGGTCTCAAATTTGGAAGCAAATTGCAAGCACTCCATGGCGGCCGAAAATGTTAAGTGAGACATAACGTAAGCGGTGATTACGCTAGTTGCGACAGAATCAGCATACTGTAGAAGAGTGTTAACAGCGACATTCTACTCTTTTCAGACGATTACCACTGTTCATCCTTGGCACTCACAAACTTACTTAACGCCTTTCGTTGATCAGCTAACCAAAAGTGATAAATCAACGCGGGGATTGACTTCCGAAAAAAATCGCCGTATACTATGGCCGAGAATATGCGCATATTTTGAATCTTGATGGAGTGATACGGAGAATTTGAAACTTGTTCTGTATAACTTCCTCGTGGGTCAGCATTTTTCTCAGAATGCCTGAGAGTGGGGCCAGAAAATGGCAAATTTGACCGGTGTGGTTTGTCAGCTCAGGTGAGAAACGGAGCCCTACTTAGTGGCATAGTAATGAACGACGGTGAAACCGCACCCCAGAAATTACTGCGCTCCATGTATTCTGTTAGATCTAATCAAACCACTGTTTTACTGCAGAAACTGATAGTCGTAGTTGGTTTAATGTGAATTCAATGACTATATTGTTCAGTCAGGCTAATCTAATAGGAAATGTCTTCAAGTTGACCGCTCTGGAATGTATATTATTCAACATTATCAATGGAAACAAACTTAGCAGCGTAAACTGAGGGATATCGCCAAGTAATGAATAAAGGCCGGTGATCCTTCGCAAGTGAGTGGGACATGTATACAAATGCTTACAAAGAAACCATTAATACAGGGTCTACTAAACATTCCTTTTTCATCATACACAAGCGGTTCACAGGGTCAGTTGAGTGTGTATCACATTAATCAGTCTTCCGGATGCACACACAAACCTGTAAATCACCCACGCAGTTTTAGTGGATGTCGACACTGGTATCTACACAAAAACGGTTGAATTACACTGGAACAACTACAGACGGTACATCAAAATTGCTTCCCTCTCAAAAAAACTTTGAATCGCTTGTCTTTATAAATTTATTTGACAGGCCCTTTTTGTTAACGTCTAATTGCACAAGCTGCCTTCTGAAACGTACCGTAAAATACCTCGCTTGTGTACCACTGACTTTGTGCACCCTAGATTCACGCCATCGCCGGCCGTTTTTATTTACAGTAATAAAGCGCAACGAGAAGAAACCCGTGTTAAATCATGAATTGGGTCAGTCTAAGGTAAAAAAATCTTCAAGTGGACAGACCCGAAATGATTACGACTCAGTAAATCGCGTTATTTGCATTGATAGCTTGATTACAGCACTTCAGTTGCACGTTGAATGTTCAACGTGAATTAGACTATTAGACTAGTATGGTAAAGTTATACGTCTCAAAATACTAGTGTGTTGAGTGGCCGAGACAAAGATGAGATTATTTTGACACTCGGTGAAATATCTCAACGCGTTTGTGGAAATTCGTCAAGGCCCACAGCGGGTGGATCGTGAGCAACGCGCAAGATCGAACGAGTCATCACTGGACAAAATCCAATGAAAAGGCGAGATATAACGGAGGGAGTCCACAACACAATGCTTCGGCGAAACGAACGGAACCAGACAAAAGTTGCTAGGACGTATAAACGAAAATTTCGCAGTCCTATGGGCTGGGACTTCAGTCCATAAAGACGAAAATAAGCACGATGTGGAAAACTGCGAATTTCAAAATGAATCCTACACTTTATTAAATGGAGCGCTAATTATGCTTATTTGAATTAATACATGTTTCATGAATTGTGGGCCACGTATAATACTGACCCTTAGGCCGCAGAGAGGTTTGTAGATAGGTAAGTTCAGTAATCTCAAACTGTCGCTTCACAACAGCATGATGGTGAGCTTTACTCTATCTAATATGTGTATTTCCGAGCAATTTTGTTGTTACAACTAACTGGTCCCACCAATCACCGATGAATGACGGATATCTTGCCAGGTCTTAACAACGCCACGCACGCCAGAGACTCAAATAGACGATCATCGGATACATGTCAGATTATTATCCTTTGGCATAATAACAGTTCAGACACTTACTCCCTTGAACAAAGGTTCGTCGTAAGTTTATAATACGAGTCGGCACATTAGCTAAGGAAATTAACTCACATAGACTCGTGCAGCCGTAGTGACCACAACCACATTGGCTAATGAATATGTTCGGACTAACATTACGAGGTGACCAATCAATCAGACGCTTGTTTTCTATCGTCATTTGCATTATCTACCATGCGTGGTGTTGATGGAACCCGAATAGGTGGAAACAACTGTCCACCACTTCGCTGGTGGTTACTGAGACTAATTGTTCCCAGAAACTTTCTTCAATCCCTTCTGGAACTGTGGTGAATGTCTGCTAGTATACACGTGAACCATAAAACGACTAGTCGCGTGCAAAAAGCACTAAATCTAAGAAATAAAATAGGTTTTTTTGTTATGAACTTCATCTTAAAACCGGTTTGTTTACGTTCTACTAGTAAGATAGTAGTCGAGTGTATGCGTAAACCAGTTTGTGGCTTGCAATCCCCTGTTAATTTTGTTGCTTACCCACAACCTCACATTTCAAGACTTGCCTTTATCTCTTTTGGAATTGTCGCAATTGAAAGTCTAGCAAAAAGCCAATATGTTACGACTCCAGTAAACACTTGTAAACGACTAGCATGATCTTATGTGCGTCGCATCATAAGACTAGCGATCAGGGTAGCTGGTTTGGTGTAGTTACACCATAGTAAGTGAATGAACGCGGTTCGCTCCGTGATTATTTTCAAGTGATTTTAGCTTGATATTCTACTCTTCATATAACGTAATCCGTGTCCATCCGACCCAGTTATTAAAGTTCAGCGAACTCAGTTCGAAAGGTTGCTAATATTATTTTCTTTGCGTGTAGGATAGAGTGCGAGTTTTCACACGCTAAACTCTGGCCCATTCGTTCGCACACACATAAATTGCTCTTATTTCCATTCCACTCCTCCCTACAACGTTACAGCTCACAAATAAAAGCACAGGTTATCGAAACTCCTCCTCCGTATGCTGACGTCGTCAACTTGGTGAAACGAGTGTGGAATTATTGTGAATTAGGTCTGTTGACCATTTTGTTTATCCCCACAATGAAATAGTGTTTCTTGAGGATGTGGTGTCTCAAACAAACTCATATTCGAAAATTATCCGATCAGTTTATTGTTTTTCCCGTTCAACTTACGGTAGTGGTGAACATACTGACTGTTCCTTCGACATGAAGTTGTCATTGTCTCCGAACAGCCCAGCAGTACATGTTAGTATCTGATTACCAGACAATTGAGCGGGTAGCGCAGTTCTTACTCTAAGTGATTGTACAACTGAGCGCAGACATGTCGCAAAATATTAGCTTATGTTAGATTTTGTTTGGTTACTCCTTTTCTGATTTGGGTGTTCCTGTGTTTGTGTACTTAGTTATCGACATTCCAGAACCTAGAGGTTTACGACTGTCGTTTATCACCCAAAAGTTGACTTACTGACTCGATCTATCATTCGCTGAGAAATTTTCGGTGGTACTAGGTTTCACATATACCGGTCTAGGTAAACTGGGCCCGGTTTTGTGAGTTTTATGGCACTACATTAACGTCCGTCTGAGCTAACCTAGGGGTTTTGGATGATTTTTGGACGGTCACTTTAGCTCCACAATCCGAAAACCACCGTCCTAACTGAAGGTGGCGGCATGATCACTGGAATAGTACACCTCGACCAACTTCCCAAAAGAGAAGACATGCATAGGACCGAGCGACTAGAGCTAAGCTTACGGTAACAGAACACTGTTGCGCCTCCAGCCGAGTATTTACGTACTACTGCTTCATTCCTACTGAACGAAATGGTAGGGTTTTGAACGATATGCGGTGCATTAAACCCGCCAATGTTTTCGATAGTTAAGGAACCTAGTGTATGGTTGAGGTGAAAGACGAAGAACTTAATAAACCAGGTATGACTGTGTACCGCCAAGATGCGTAAGGCTATGGTATCGTTATTGATACTGACAAATACCTGAGGCAATCTGTGGTAGATAATTGGGTTATTTTGAGCTCGTGTGAAACCGTATGGCGCGTTATGAATTTCGATCAACTACTTGCCTGACTATTATGACACTCCTATCCTCTAACAACGTCCTTGATGCCCTGCATTTAAATGTGGTGGCCACCAGCTCCAGAACGCTAGTACGTGCACCTATAACTAGCAGTACAAGATGCCATAAGAACAACTACTCTCACACTGTCCATGGCGTCCCAGACACTTCCAGCGCTTCCGGTAACTAAGTACCCGGACCCTACTCCCATCCATTCTCTAATAGTAATAGTGTGCTAGGATTACCAAGATCACTCTGTAAACTTTTTAATCACTGTCTCTGGGTTGTAAGCTTTGCAAACCTTGAAAGATGCACAAAATGTCACACTTCGTTCAAGATGGGAATCGCAACAGAGCCGGTAATTACAGACTGGCTGCATCATTACCAGTCTCAAAAATCATAGAGAGCTTGGCTAATGGCCATTTATCAGAGCGTCTCGCTTGATTTGCACTAATGCCTTAGAGTCAGCACGGATTTCGAAAGGGATTCTCTTATTTTATTGAGTTGCTTGTTGCTTGGAGAGATTAGATTACAACTGCCATTGAGGGTAAACTAGTTGATGTGATTTTTCCAGACCTACCTGAAACTCTTGACTAAGTGGATCGTTTAGCCCCCATAATTATAGTATGGGAACTTCTCTACTCGTTTGACTTGCTGACTGTCTCTGAGCTTGCCGCTTCGAGATGACGGTGAACGGGGTTTTGTCAGATGTGCGACTATAGATGTGCCACAAGTTTCCATACTAGAATCTCTCCCCTTTACTCCAGTTGTGCTGAACATCAACCGTTGTTAGAATATGGCGATGACACCAAAATACGATTTGTAATGGACAAGGAAACTGTAAGTGAGAAGATACGGGGCGAATTATATGTTTTACACTGTTGGGTCAAAGAGGACCGTTCCTCGTTTAGCACTGGTCAGTTTGAAGTGATACACCTTTGTCATTCGGGTTACACAGATCACTTTCTGGGAGGCAAAAAACTGAACGTGGCTTCACGCAAAATCGACTTGATCACGGTTGTCTCAAGTGAAACTAGCTTCTCCCGAAAGTGCGCCAAAGGCCAAGAAGGCCAAATCACTAATTAAGTATATCACCAGACTGTTTGAATGGTTACACACAGACTGTTTCAATGTATTACGCAGTTCTTCAGTGTGCCCTCCACTTGAGCTGAATATCCAAGCCTATTATGTAGAAACATAAATCCTATCGAGTAGGCAAGACATGGAGCTGCGAAACGGGTCACGTTTCTTATTACAACAAAATAGATCGTGCAAACTTGGGCTTTTCCCAATGCACTGTCTTTAAACAATATTCGTGTCTGGCAAAATTTACCATTTAAATTGTAACCTTAAGTGAACCCTTTGTTCAGCAACAAGCGCTATTTGGTGTTCAAACTTTCCCAACCTGGAGCAGCCTGCCAAAGCCTTTCCTAGCTGTGTCATCGGTGGTTGAACGTTAGCGTAGGCATTACGCATATATTCGAAACACTAAACTGAGTAGTTAGATAAGTTGATCACCAGAATGATTGAGGTTGAATTAAATGCTCCCGAACCTTCGTTCTTCATGTAAACCACGTATTGTCTGTCGTATACTGTAGTGTACCTGTGTTTATTCAAGGCACTGGTTGGGCTTCTGTTCCACCCATTGTCTTTCGACTTTCTCTCTCACAGTCTTTCTATTCCCAACCATTTACATGAAACGGTCTCCAGATTTCTCCTCTCCCATCTAAACCGCCCAACACAGCCCTGAATATGTATAATCTTACTCAGCTCCATTCCAATTTGTGAATTACGTAAAAAATTCACGATATACACGTAAACTAAAAATTGTAATAAGCCCAACGATTTTTGAATACACTGGTTCGTCGGACAACAAAGGGACCTCTTTCGTGTTCCATTCGAGTTCGTATTTGTCATTTCCGCGGAGCCCGAATAAGACTGACATATTACGCATAGCATACTGAATAAAATGCGTGAGCACGGGAGCAATTTGTGGGTATTTCATACGTCTATCTTCGAGTCTGTGCGCAAAGTCAACAAGTCACATGGTGAACTAGTTCAACCCACTGGATGTTTTGATAGCAAGTGCTATCGGTCAGACCACAGTCCGTAGTCTGCCTGTTTTGACGAAAACGTCGTGTACTGTGCCTCTTTTAAATGAGCGTGCGAGCCGCGTATATATATATATATATATATATATATATATATATATAATTCCTCACATTCTTCGGTTTACATCTCTCTTCTGTTTAAAGTTGGTGCAGAAAGCAAATCTGGGCACGACGCTTAGCGAACTCTGTAATTCAGGTTATGACTTTCACTAAGTGGTTAGTATTTATCTAAAAGTTTGGTATTTCATCTTCCGACATGTTTACTGAAGTTACTGAAGTTAAGTGGCATTAAACGTTTACCAAATAAACGAAAGCTGTCCCATGAAGTTATTCACTTAGTATGTGGCACAAGCTTTAGTTGCGAATGATTAACATCGTTGACTCATATTGTTTCGTAGGTCCGAACGTTTTCAATGTCCTATTGCTGAATTGTTTGGTTCGCACACACTATTTTCCTTTTCATAAAAATCAAGAAATTGGCTTTCTATCTAGTTCTTTTGAAAATCCTTGTTTTCACAATTATCACTTCGTTTCAGTGCTTGCTTAGTTCCTCACCTGTCATACTGTCTTTTCGTAGTTTTCCATAATCACGAACCACTAAACACATTAATACTATCTCACTTCCGGTGCAACAAAATCTATCACACATCTTACCAACCTGACCACTGCATCACGTTCAAAAACGTTCGACAGGCTTTTCAATTTTGCTAACACTAACCCTGTATTAATTGACCTACCCTAATGCATATTTTACTATGCACGTAAATACTTTTATGTTCTCATAAACGGTTTAACTTGCTTCTCTTAATTCTTACAGTTACCGTCAGAACTTTGGAAAATCTTTTGTCGGCTTCCGAACTCTCGCTGATTGCCGGTGAGAAGAAACAGTCACCCCAATGATGCTTTTAAAAATGGAACAAAAATCGCAGTTTCTGAATTTCCAATCCCAATTACTTTGGGGGATCCTCAGTACTGAATTTCAGATGAAAATGCCCGTGAAAACATGAAACATCAACTCTGCTGGTTTCCTTAATGTTTGCTAATTTCATTTCCTCAATTTCTGTAACAGTCATACTTACAATAACTTTGCCACTATTGTTTGTCTTGACAAAGTATTTTATTTTCGTTGAATTGCCGTTACCACTGGTATATTGCCAGTTCATCAACTCAACTCAGGTTCAGTGAGTGATGGTTCGACGTAACAAAACGTACTCTTGGATAATAAGCAAAACACTCATCTTTTTCCGGCAGTTTTCAAATATCAGGTAACAATTGCTTGTGAGCCGCTTGTACTACTTTGAGTAAATCTGCTAATTATATGAGAATCCAAAAGGCGACATATTTTTGAATATTCATTGTTGAACTGGAAACGGTGCTCAATCTTGCATTTGTTTGATCATGTTACTCGAATTTCAACTTAACAACTGGACGTACTATAGCTTGACACTAATGTCTGACAGATAATTCACAGACTTTGCTTGAAGCCTTCTATTTGACTGTAGCTTTGCCACTGTAGATCTCATAGCACAAGAAAATCAGTGTGCACAAGCAACAAGCTTTTACAGTATATTGCATTCGGTCCTTGAGTCAAAAAATATTCACGGGGGTCAATGGAAGCTCGTACACAGGTAGATTGTTGAATGGACCGCCTCATCTCCTCCCTAAATCTCTTGGGAAAGAGATTTTTAACACGTCGTCAGGGAAAATCAGAAGTTTTTACTGAGTGTGTTACAACTGTTTGGGTCAACCATTTTCTTGTGTAAGGAATGGGCTAACAACCTGTCTGATTCTTACAACTACTAGCGATTATTTTAGGTTCAGCCCTCCAGAAAATCGTGAACCTATGCCAAGTCGATTAGGTCAGAACTGTCCTTGTCCTGTTTATCCTCACCAATGTACTTAAAGAGCCGTTTACATTACAACCGTTTTCTACCAGATCCGATTCTGTGCAACTGAAAGATTTAACGATACCACTGTAATTCAGTAAGTGTACTGAAAACCCATTTTTGATTATTTCTTCATGGTATCTCACGACACGACGGATAAGAATCTGCCTTCCAAAACCCAGAAAGCTCATTTTTGCTGTTCCGTTATACGTAGTGTTTGATTACCCTCAGAACATATACATGTTTAGCAAAATTCTCACAAGCTAGCCAGCCAACTTTGAGTACGGCAATGCATGTTTGTCGTTTGATGTATCAATAGTTTATAAGATCAGAACTCAGTAAATCTCCATTCCCAAAATGGTCATTAACTGAGGGTAAACGGTTATCACCATAAGCTGATATTCTCGGTACGTGGTTGCAATGGAAGTACAAACTGACATGTTCTCGGATAACAGAAACTCCATAGATGCGTTACAAGGAATCCAAGTTGGTTTGAATCTCTCAGTAAGGATGAACCGTAGAAATGGTTCGAGGAAGAAGGCTCAGCTCAGTGTTCTAATGGCAACTTTGTGCCCACAAAACTGTAGCCTTGCTATTGTGGATCGAGCTGATATTCTTGACGTGAACATATCTCTTTTCTGACAGTAACTTTGTCATCGTGAATAACCTGGTACAGATGTCATGTGGATCTCTGGCATGTTTTGTACACAATGGTGTGTCATGGGAATATATAACAGAGACACTAAGTTGACACACGGTAACCATCTAAGAGATGGGGTGATGTGAATATTTTGATGCCGATAACACCTGAGTGTTGACTTACAACGAGAAGGGTGGAGCTGATTGTAACAGCATCTACTTCCGTTTATGTGTAACTGAAATAAAGAACATTGTAACTATGCTGATTTAGCTACTGATAGGTTTGATACTTCTAATTCCATTTGTTAAGAGCATGTTTTGAGGCGGGTACAGTTGCATCTGCCATCGATTTCACATAAGCCAAGTTAAACACCGAAGCATTTTAACTTCCATTGTGTTGGTGTGTTTATTAGTGTATGAACTGTATTCCGTTTTGAATAAACCCATATCAACGGCTTATATATTATTTTATTTGATGCTCGTGTTACTTATACCCAGTATCCTGTTTCGTAATCAACGTCTACAGTGTAACAGAGAACAAGTAGTTGGTTGGAGCGTTGGAGAGATTTAGCGTGAAATATTCTTTGTGAGAGGAACTCAACCTGCAGAAATGAAATGTTTGTCTGTTTTTTCGGCGCCACAGGACGTTCTCCTATTTTTATGTAAAGGGGAAATAAAAAATTTGCCTTTTCACTTAAAAGCATTTCTTGCTGAGTGGTGTTCTTTACATTGGAAGAACGTGTACTCTTAACCGAGCGCTCCAACATTAATATGCTCCTTAATTGGACAACTGAGACAAAGGTGATGAGGTTGGAAGAAATGTCACCTGCCAACATTCCGATATTAACCGGATAACCAACTTGTTTAAGTATAAATTTCCTGAAAGAAATGAATGTTTGTTGGTGTATGCGAATTTGTGATATCAGTCGCGCGGATGCGCAGGGTCCACCTCAGAATGACAGTTCGCCCTACCATGATTACCAGCGTTCCAAATAACGAAGATGCTTACTCTCAACCGATTAGTGTGCAATCCAATTTAGTTTATAGTAAGTACATGAGATTGGAGCACCATAAAATGGAAAGTCTGTATCACAAGCGTTTGCAGAACGTTCTACCTGGCCGAATGGAACTATCTGAAAATCTCTCAGAGGTGATTTGTCATTCCAGTAGACCATTATGATCAGAAGCAAGCGAATTCAAAAACGGAAGAATTTCCAGCGTGAAGGCAGCAATTTGAAACAGCTTTGACATGGAATCACGTGGTGAGTGACTGAACGTACAGTGTCTGTTGAAGACATCGCCGTATACCTTGACCTCGAAACTACGACCATCGAGGTAGTCAGTAAGCTAAGTGAGTAAGAGGCAATAATGTACTATCCCTGCGAAGCTTTACGAGTTGGGTGGAATCCGCGATTTGGACAGGCACTTTGAATGAAACTCAGCAAGACTCCATCAGCTCGATTGTACTTTTTATGTACTTTTGTCCTGTGCTACCGAACAACAATCATAAAAAGTTTCCGGAGAATATATTAGTCTGGCTGCTATCATGTCACGTGTTATCCATAACCTAATTGTTTCTCTTAATCATACAAACGAACGAATGGCGTAACGAATTAGTAGTAGGGATCTATTTATTAAACATTATCAAATTGTATCAACACATTAGGACTGTAGAGGTTTTTCCATCAATCCCATAGTTTTGGCAGGAAAAAAATTCGAAGTTCCTATGGTTTTAAATTCTCACTTTTACGTCAGTACACATCCTTAGGTTAAATACCATATTCGCGTTCTCCATACGTTCTCGGGGTGTATGCTCTAGTTTTCAACTAGTCGATTCAGAAGCAACTTGAAGTTTTTGAATGTTACCAAAACTTTAGCCACTGGCCGTGGGAAGTCACAGGCACGAGTAAAAGCACAGCTTTTGACTACGTCCACAACGATCTTTACCCGACAGCGTTTCTGGACATAGGCCAGTTGGCTGACCGGGACGTTTTTCAAGACTGTAAATAAGTCGGTTGGATTGACTGTATGACTCATGTATGCCAGATGGATGACAACCGCGCTTGTCGTTGACCTTCTCGCACTGATTTACCGGACTAGACTGCTCTTCTATGTTCCTGTACTGTAGCTTCTACTACCAGACTGCACGAAGAGTTCATGCGTTTCATGTAACTGATAGATGCGTATCGTTCTGATGATAAAGTATCGTAAGCGAATGTTCGTCACTCTGCCTTTTTGATGATACTCTACACACCCTAACAGGCTGAAGCGATATCTCTGAGCGTGAACTTATCGACCTTGTGCTACAAAACTAATTAGGAAATTCTGGTTGACAGTTATTCTGTGGAGTGATGAAATGTATGATTTCAACCATAAGAATGTTCCAACATCACACGTTAGTTTATCTGGGCTGACCGTAATTGTGCAAATCGTCTGCGTTGACCAGCATACTGAGCTTTAATTCCTTGCAGATATTTTTCTCGCAGAATAACACTATCGAATGTAGGCTGCTCTAACGTCCACTCTCGGTTACCCATAAGGATCACAGTTTGCTATGGTGCAAATCTCGACTCGCAGTAGTAGCAAAGAAAGGTAATTTCGACAAACTTTACCGAAAGCAAAACTGGATGCCGGTGAGTCTTTTTGAAAAGGGCTGATTGAAATTGTTTTTTTGAACGCTACAATTTAGATCGAATATCAGTGATCTTGAGGTTATACCAACCGACTCACCGACTACTCATTTGTGATAAAAAATATTACTCAACGAGTTTAACGAACTCAAAGGTTCCAACAATGACTTACAGATCGGGATTAAGAGGTGGTAACTGTGATTCCCGGTCAAAGGGGTTGAGGAACCTCAGCACCACTCACAGGCAAAATTTGCTGACAGTCAAGATATGATAAACCGGTCATGTCATGTATGACACCAATGGCACAGTGGCTGATATAGTTGTCTCGTCAGGGCGTAGCTGATGTTCAACCGTAGGCCTTGGCAAAGATATGCGCTACTGGTTAACGGTAAAATCAGCGAAATTCTAGTTCAGCAATTTTTTTTTAAAGACTGGTTGAATGTTCTGTGTGAATGCAAAAGATTCAAACGCTACTGAGTGAAGCATGCGACAATCGGCTTTTGTTTTGAACGGTTTTTTTTGTTCAAACTTGTCCTTCCGACAAATTTTCACGTTGAACATGGGTTTATTCTTTTGCACGAGACCTATTCGTTTTGAGTGGAACGAGGACTTATCGTTGAACCTCTGACGCGTAAGATTGTTTGCTATGATACAGTGCGCTTAAAATCGTTTTGGTTGTAAATAACGAAGTCGTTATAAAGATTTGTTGGTTGTTCTATGATCAAATGTCCTTCGTGCACATATACATAGTAGCTGATAACTCTGGATTTTGATTACTGTTGCCGATCTTGTGTGCTGATTAACCAGCATCAAATGTACGTGCGTCTACACTAGAATTAACTTACACAGAACACTGAGATAATTCAATACTTTCACTCCGGAATTGTAATTATTCTACAAGTGCTGTTCAACCTCAAAGAGCAGTTGAAAGTGCCTACCCGTTTTTTATGTACTACCATCGCTTTTGGTGTGTTGTTATTGGGTCAAGTAATCTGTGAATATATATCATTACGTAGCCCTTAGCATAACGGGGAACAGCCGCAGCAAACGTGTTTCTTAAGGTAAGAAAAAAATCTTGTAGATTTTGTATTGACATACTTTAAGGAATTAGGAATTATTTATGGCATAATGGACTGCCGATTACGTCAGTGTCTGAAAACATACGCTAATGAACTGCTTCTAATATTCTCACGCAAAAACAAAGTCACCGATCTACTTACACATGGATGTCCCGAACACGAACGCGCTTAACTCTTTCATAGGTGGGTGATTACAAGAGACGGTTAGTTGGAAGTACATGGATTACCCTAGTTTTGCTGATGTTCACGTTTTCATAATTAATAATTCGAATTCCGACAAGTTCTTTGTTAATACTTCAGCCATAGTTAACTGTGCTGGTAATTTCGGAGCGTTGTAGTCACATCTCTCTGGACATTCAATGTCTATACTAACAAGTTAGTATTTTGCAGAATGACTGTTATGTAAGGTCCACGTCTCGACAACAATATTCGTTGATAAATTCACAAACACTTCTGACATGTTAAGCCCCCTAATCGGAGATTGGAAACCAAATGTTTTCCAACGTTCCGCTTTTCAGAGAATAATTTCAGTTTGCAGATAAATAATGTTGTGTCAGGAAGCTTTTGTCATTTTAACCTATGACTTAGAACAAAAGGGTATACGGCTAGTGTTCGGTTGTTTGGCCGCCCTGGCATTAAGGTCGCAAAGGTTTATGCTTTTCACAAATGAGTTGTGCTTCACTCAGCCAAGTTAACAGCAAATATACGTCGTGTCAACGGTCAGTCAGATAACGGTTTGGGACTTGGCGCTTTGGCCTCAACCGAATTCACCACGAAGTGATCCATTTTTAGAATGCACCTAATTTCTGATAGGTGAGTGGAGAGAAGCTTTATCAAATATAGTTGACAACAGGAACTACGCTCCGTAGGTAATGCGTAGGTTGTTCATTCGGAAACTATCAGATTAACACACGCCAATTCGTGCACGAGCATTCAACATATTCCTTGAGTTATAACAACAACGTTTAACTGTGTACCATAACGATTTATAAACACTGGGACGTCTATTGACTGCTAAGGTCAGCACTAATTGAACCAAGCAGAAAATGATTAATTGTTTTGCGAGTTAATGATCAATGCTGTTTACTTCACAACAATCAAATGAAAACAACAAAGTTTCCTTCCAGAAACAAAGGTGGGTAATATTTTTCCATTGTAATCGTTTTCAGAAAAATACCTGATAATCGTTTATGAGAGAATCGACGGACGACTGAGAGTGCTTTCAAGTAGAAATTTCCGATTTGTCATTGTGTGGTGGATTGTCAGGTCGGGGGTGCGAGTTTTCGAACTCTCGGCCGAATACCTCAACGCGAGAGGGAGGTACGTTCAAAAACCTGCCGCGATCGGATTAAGGACAACGTGCGCGACCGGCTGAGCCATCGCTCGACTGGATCGGACCAACGGGCGAGGCAGGGCAGGCGAAATACGACAGACGGCCAGATCGNTTCATCACGAGTATGCGTTTCACTTCATCAGCTGATTCAGTAAAATATCAACTGCTGTGTCTCGAATGTTTTGAATGTTAAGAACGGATGTGTCGGCGCAAACTGCATTCCATGAGTGAACACTGAACCTTGCTGTCTTTAACAACTGAATGTTTTGAATTATTTTGTTTGTCATTTACTACCGTTTTCTCAACATTTGAATTTAGCACACGATCAACCAAATGAATGTCTGGTACTTGAATCTACTAATTGCGGTAGTATTCGGTCCAGACATCCTAACCGGGAGTGCAACGTAGATGGGAGCCCCACGATACCTGTGACAACCAAAATCATATCATCAAAATCAACGTTCCTCACATTAGTGGAGACTCGATGAAACAATCTGGGATCTGAACAATCTCAGGAGGATTCCGATCAAAGATTGCTTGCCCACGGGACATATTCAGAACAGGTTTCCTAACCCAGTCAGGCTAACCAGCAGCTCCAGCATACTGCCTTAAGAACAATCGCGTTTGCTGGCACCAAGGCTTCAAGTAGCTCAGCTAAGCACGTCCCATTGTTTCAGTCACCGCGGTTCACGATCGACGACAACTGGCTGTTGACAGACATCTCAATGACTGCAAGACATCCCAGGGTTGACAAACATCAAATAACGATGAGCGCAAACGGACACGGTGGAACAACGATACTTCTCCAACGGAAGGTGCTATCATGATGGTATTTTACACAGGACGATTGATGTTGCAAAGTCTCATCTATGAATGGAACGGATATTTTGACAGATACGGGACTGACTGCAACTGACAATTTGCTCATGAAAATTAAGACGTATCGTGTTGGTTTCCAATTTTGCGGCACAAATTGTGGACTTTGACATGACACTAGCAAGTGGTTTGGTAAGAGCGCTAAGTGTCGTGCGACAATCGCAAACTTTGTGGTCTGCTTATGCAGCCGTGTCTTTCTGCTATAACCACTGTGTCTTTTGTTTACTGTTATGCCAAAATCTAGTTCTTTGGCAAACGCGAGTTGGTGTGTCACTGAAGTTGACTTGGAGAGCTGCTTCAACAGTGCTGTTCAAACTCGAAAAACCTGTGTCAACTTGCGTGTACTAGACTCAGGATGCGAATTTTTATTCAATTTTAAAGGACAAACTTTTCGCATCTTACAAGGCAATAGTGTGTGCATTAGAGGTTCACGACCCGGTGATGTGATCCCCAGGACGTGCGTTTCGCTGTGATTGCCTAATCACACAATCATCGCAGGTGATATGTTTTTCAGTGACATTCTTTCGCACATAATTCCAATCCCTGGAAGCCACAGCTGCCAGCGAAAAGTTCCTGTGGGCAGGACAATATTTCTTAGTGGGTGTGCTTTTTAATGTTTTTCTGCGTTTTCCGTTACTTTATCATTCAAATACTTACCCAGGTCTGAATACTAGCGACTAATATGGCATGATCGTCTCATTCACCAATCTGGAATGACATGTTTGTATAGATCGGAATGAGTTGAATTCAGATTGTAAAGTGTGCTTCACCAACCGACTTCCAATAGTGCATAGACTGTAGTGTAAGTACTTTCAAAGGTGGCTGGGAAGGTATACTTTCATCAAAGCAGATCGGACCTGTGAACCTTCAGGTTACTAGTCCATTGCGTTTGTGTGAGTGTGAATAAGTATTCTGGATCTTGCTATGCTCGTTTTAACTTGTCGCGCTGTAACCACGCGAAATTTCCTCCGGATTAATTGTCATGCCAGAAACCGAGCACTCCGCCTGACCTCGATCAAGACAGCAGCGTACGAGTAAACATGCCACTGGGCAAATTCACTAACAATGCCTCGTAGCAATGGCATTCCCGTAGAATTTTTAGCCAGTTTCCTTCATAAATGCGCACCACACTTTCGTTTTGTTCTTGCTACAGCCTATTAGCTCTGTGCATCTTTGCAACGGCAAGAACCATGTTTCGGGTCATATCTTACCGAGAAAGCCGTCTGGATCACTGGACGATTTATCTCGAGATAGCAATCATCAAGTTACCATATGTGAGCACTCAGCCGCAATCATCCGTGAGTAGTGTTCAGAATGACCGATCGCCTCAGAAAGGGCATAGTAACCGTCCCGTCAACTCACATCAATGACCCCACTGTTTTGGATGGCTGACATGTATCCCATCCGTTAGCAGTGTTGTATCAAAAGTATCGTTATCGAAAGCATCGGAGATGGACGACACCGCCACGGTTTTGTGTCGCGTCTCCTCCTTCAGCCTTGTAGTATCCACACAGAGGCGGTATTTACCGTTGGAATTCTTCACCAGGAGAACAGACGAGTTGTACGGACTGGTGGCTTCTCCGGCAACACGCTCATCCAACATGCTTCGTACTTGCCTAGCCATTTCCTTTTCAAGATTGGCTAGCATTCTATGAGGCGCGGTTGTTGGTACTTCATGTGTAATTCATTTGCAGGACCCGCACAGATCATTGTCGTTCGTGAATAGCTCAGAGTGTTCCTCGACCGTGGACTAAAGCAAGAGAGCTGTGCGAATGGAGGTTTCATCCATGCGTACTTGATTTGCACTAACCTGCTGCTGTGTAGTATCAGGGAACCGCTTCTGGTCGATCGCTTATTGAGTTTCAGGTTAATCACGGCATTCGTTGCAGTGAGGACATTTGCTCCAAGGATCAGTTGTTTAATTGCTGGGGACACGCTGAAACGGAGCTTCGCGACACGGCTGTCAATACACAGTCGCACTTATGGGCGTAAATGTTAGGCTCAAAAGACAGTGCCAATAAAAATCAATGTACAAAAAGCGTAATTGGCAGTGCATCAGATATAAGATATATATATGTATATATATATACATATATATATATGATATATGATATATATATGTATATGTAAAGACGCTTGAACCTCTCAAAATCCTGATCGCCAACTAGAGATGATTCTATGTGTTGTGAATTACGGGTTGAAAACGTGGAACCTTGCGAGGTGCGACGGACGGTTGGATTGACGTGGGAATAGTCATTGAATTGTAATTTGTTTACCGGATGGAGCTATAGAAATCTTGTGTGACCATGTAAAGCTCAGCTCGTGTGGCAGGTTGGGGCATGACGTACTGTGTCTTTCCCGTTTCGTTTCAGACTTCTAATTGCGTAAACACATGTAAGAGAACCTGATGGCTTTTGGCTCCCTAGTGTTCGTAACCAGTGGCAGCCTCGAACCGTGGAATGGATAATGTGTAAGGGAAGGATATGCGAAAGAGGGTAGTACCAAAGATAAATGTGTTGAACGAGCTAGACCTGCCAACCGTGTCGGGCGCTGAGTGAATAAACGCGCTCATTTATCTGGGTCATAATACCGTTCGGAATATAGCATAAGAGGTCATAAAACGTCAGACCGCGTTGAGGTACGACGTGTTAACGCGAATATTAGTGTGGGCATGTATATGACGAGATAAACATGCCGATTTTTCAAAATGTGTCAGGTATAAGTGTCAGGTCAAGAGGATACATTCACACTCTTCCACACCATCAGATAACCGTTCATGATCTCCATTTGTCCTCATCATCATAGTTGTCATTTCTGCAGTGACGAACAACTCACGAAATAGCGGTCCCGCGTCTACCAGACACTAATGTGTATCCCCGCCAACCCCAATACATAGTTGAACGATCTCCCTTCAATAGTTCCCAAAACTAGTTGACCTGTCATACCAAAGAATAATCAATGGACCCCTAATTTTCGAACTTCGTCGCTGAGTTGGGCACTCCCTGTTCCAATATCCTGTATTACCACAGCCAAAGGAGCTCCCTTTTTAGTTTTCCGCGGTTTCGTTCTCGCGATAAGTACATCTATGGCCACCTGCTCTTTTGTCACCCACATTCACAGTAGACTACTGGATATGTGCACGACTGTCTATACGGACTTGCCTAGACGAAGACAAAATTCCTCCCAATCCATTCCACGTCCTGGTAACCTATTATTCAAACTCAAATCGATCAGAACATGTGTCTGCCTGCTCCCTTGGTCGCTGGAAGTGCGCATTCGCGTCTCATCTGCTCCATGTGAGCCAAGTTTATTAGTTGTCAACCCTGCGTGATTTTCATTAGTTGCCTCTCCCCGTTCAAAGTCGTGTTGGTGAGGTTTCACTGGCTTCCGTTCTCCCCATTTAACAATCGCAATTGCATGCTGCTTCAGTTGGTAACTCTCTGCCATTGGGAATAACTCACGACTCGGAACGAATTGCGGTTCGCAGCTTGTTTATGCAATGCCGGTTGTATTATTAGTATTGTGATTTATGCAATCACTGTTTGCTTTGCTACGTAGTGGTAGTAGAATTTGGAATCGCTATTCAGCATTCACCTGGTGAACTGCACACCCTCGTCCATTAAAAAACTAAAATGTTAGTCCTGAAGAGTTATGGAGCTCTGGTTCCTGTAGGCATCAAACTAATCTAACGTGGTAAAGTCTGGAAACGGGCAGTATGTGTCCAGCAGTGTTTGGAAATTTAATAGGTAACCGTATCTAACCTGGTCTGAGACCAGCAGCAACAGCCAACAGGGGGAATGAAATTGCCTGAGGTGAGCTCACACCCACTTGGAGGCATTTTGAATTGCGACAGACTAAAAGTGCGTAGAAAATTCGAAAACATTAAACACCACTTGAAAAGCTGCAAGATAAGCGAACTTGAAGATTGGAATAACAAGCGAGGCTGAGCACTCAATTTGTGCATTAGGTTGTACGATTGAACAGAGTAGCGTTGAGTTCACATCAGGCCTCCTATAGTAGACAGACTCGAAAGCATGCATCAAGAACAGACAAGTGGAAAAGCGTAGATACTGACAGGATCCATGTGGGTGGTACACGAACATTGGCCACAACATTTCTAAGTGTGGATTGTTGTGCACGTTTACGGGGAACACGAAAGTAGCTCCCACCTTCTGCCATTTTTGTTAGCTTATCAGTGTCGATCCGCTAAGTAACGCGGACCCTGAAAACCTGTTGAGTAATAGCCATCAGCACTGTGTCACGCTGCGTCCAACACCGCGTCCACCCTGCCTTTTACCAAGCTCTGCAGGGAGGTCAGCTTCTCACAGTTTTGACTCCAATCAAACTCACGAATAAATTCCAAAGTCTCCATATTCATATCAGTGGGACAGTGTATGATGGTCACAGCACCCATTGTTGTCACGACAAAATACTAATAGCCTGAAAGGTGTCTATTTTTAAGCCCCATTACAAGATGTGTGCAACTACTGAGCTCTGAAAACAAACAGTATTTTGCATGGCTGATCTGTATTCACATCAATTAACAGTAGACAAGCAACAGTCCTTTCAGTGGCGCGTCCCGCACGGCGTACACATATGTTTCCGTTAGCCGCTTCTAGCTTTAGATTTTTCATGTGTTGAGAGCTGCCCTCGAGTTTCTTCGTATTCAAGTAGTGTTACGCTATTCTCAAGCGAAGCTGTTACACTATACCACGACCGTTTGTCGACGCCATTGATCAGCGACAATTTGTTGCTCTGGACGTTGGCAATAATGAGAATTATACTAATGAAGTTAATGCACAGCGTGAGATGTAGGAAGTACGCCAGCATAATTACATTTTGAGATATCCCTCGAAGTGGCATAAAACTGGAGATGAGGGCGTGAATGACTTTATTACCCGCGAGAATCTAATGTGGTCGGGGAGTAAGCTTACACCATAGTTCGATAGCACAAAGTGCTACTAAACCGTTAGTGGCGATTTCACAACAACCAAACGCGGACTGTGTTCAGAGTGTTGCAAAACCAGTTGGCAGGTTATCCAGGCACGTGACTGAATTGTTTACCTGTTGATCATAAAAGGAACAACACTCTTCAAACAGTGAGCGCATAAAGAGACAAATTGTAGCTTGCTCAGAAAATCCGTATATTTGGTTGGACTCTGTCACACAGCAGTCTGCATATAGTCAAGGTTTCAGTCGCCACGCACCCAGTGAACTCTGTCCACTATTCTACTAAAAACTACACTGTGTTTAGCATTGCTCAAACAAAAGAATATTATCGATCTCTAGCTTAATCTGTTCAACCGGAAGCCAGAGGACCGCCCGTTCGTATGTGACTGATACTGGGATATCAGTGAAGATGCTGTGTTGGCCCCTTCAAAAATTAACCTAAACTTTCCGTGTCTCACTGAACTTCTTGTAGGCATAATAAACGGCTGAATGAAGTGCCAAGAAATTACGTTGTCTGTGTTCAATAATGCAACGAGAAGCGAATTTTAGTATTGTATGCTGTGACTCGGAATCGACTCAACTTCTCTGCCGGGAATAAACCGAAGATCGGCCATACCCGTTAGATAGGGTAAATGTGGTAGCAGGACAGCTGTACCTTGAGGATATTTGAAGGCAAACCTGAAAATGCCTGTAGGTTTCTGGTCATCGTTAAACCAATCGCTACTTTCCAACATCTGTTGCTGAATCCATGGACTTTGGTTATTACTTAGTGCAAAATTTGAAGGGAACAAATTCGGCTATGAAACGAATGCACACTTATTTCTGTCCAATATTACAAATGAGGAACCTTAATTGTTCCTGTTTTCAAAGCAGATAGATATATGAGAACTCGCGGTGACTAAGTTAACCATTAACCATTTTTCCTTACTGGGCAATTAACCTCTGGTACACATCGTGGATTTGAACACTACATAGACCGGTGGGAAAACTTCAGCAATACCGATTAAGGCTGAAGAACTGGAGAAGTGAGCTGTTAATTGATTCTTTCTTTTATCCTAATAATAATGGCTTACACATGCCGGATGTTAAATATTAACCCATTCTTTAAGTATAACGACACTGGAATGCAGCCGAGCACCGTTTGGTTCTTAGAAGTTTGTTACAGTGTCACCGTTTCTACCATATTCATCCGTCTTACTTTCTCCGTCGAAAGCAATTCTACGCATAAATATACCAGGGGTATGTAGTTTGATGTAAAAGTAGACATTCACTGAAGCTGAGGGCAATTAACCCTTCGTTAATTTCTCAGTCGTTATGATCCACACATACTATTATTCATCTAGTGTGATGTATCGTCATGCGGAGCTGGTGCGACATTTTGTTACGAACTAGAAGACTGTTTTCTCTAGCTGATTGCTTTCGCCCCATGAATTTTGAAATTGTCCGGCAAAAATACTCCCAGTTAGAAAAAGGCGATGGCTGTGGTTTTCAAGGACAACACGTTCTTTCAGTGAGTCTGGGCACATTATTCTGAAATACACACGGACCACAAGCGGTTGTTAGCGTTGCTACAAAAGAAAAGAATTCACCATCTCTTCCTCGAAACTGCAAGGTGGGCGCTGGGTCGAAGTTACGAACTTTTTTGCGTGACCGGATTCAACAACACCACAGCTGCTACCTCGAGTCGTCTTCTTCATAAGTGGCCCAGCAAAAACACCAACAAGTGAACCTTCCGAAATGGTCATTTTTGTGTGGCACTTAGATATAACGCTTATTCGAAACGAGCCGACAAGACAGCTGATGAATCAGGATCCAGTACGGTTGAACATAAGACGTTTCCCAACACTTGAACTTGCTCATGGTTTGATACTACGAACTAAGTTAACATCACAGTTGTATTTTCTGGGACTCGCGCATAATTCCTCTACACAGTGAACGAAAAAAAATGCTCCGGGGATTGTACGGTGGTCCTCTGGAAGTAACGAAAATGAAGGTCTTCAAAAGCGGTTACTGTCTGTGGCCAAACACTGACTTATATACCGAAAGGATTCTAAGTGAGCTGAGGGTATCCGGACATCAATGTGTAGGTTCAACAGAACAAATGTATTCATGGCTTGAACCGTAAACATTATGACAACGAACACATGCAGAATACCTTGGTTTAATCATAATTTCATGCATCCGCTGACGTAATACACATTTTAAGTGGATGAACGTTTACTTTGACACACAGACTGATTCGCATTTCACGGTCGTTGATGGATTTTTTAAGTTTGCCTCTTGAGTTTGACATATTTGGTTTGACGCGTTGTCGAATCAACTGAAATGAGTTCCAGCAGTTTGTTGAAATTTGTCCTTGAATGTGCATTTATTTTGTTTTTCGCTTATGGTGAGTTCTTTTTTTTACCACGGCTGCAGTCGCAGAAATCACAATTTTCCAATTATTGTTGCTAATTTATTAGGGTAACCTTGTTTCATACTGTGTGACATATTCAGCGTAGGAAAGCAGTATTTTAGCCGGCAGCGGCATACGAATTCTAATCATTTCAGGAATCTTTCCTGACTTCATCTTCAGACTTGGAAGTCTCTCTGAATTAGCATCGGTAGTTTCGTGGATGACCGAATTAATTATCGTCAGAAACGATTTAACAATCAAAATATTTGATCTTTGTTTGTAACAGTTTGAACAGCTGGGGCAGTTTATACGAACGACAGAATCTTTAATCAATGGGCCGTTCCATTAAGTTTTGCTCAACCATAATCTACAACACGTAAAATATGCATCTGGTTACATAGAGGCAAGTGGTCTGATTGAAGGTGCAGTGAAGTTTGTCATAAAGCCCTTCTAAGCAGCATTCCAGAACGGTCCATCTTAAAGTGAATGGGTTTCGTCCGCTGGTAGTACAATTCCAACCTGGTCAACGGGGAATTCCTCCTTGGATCTGATGTATGACAGAAAACTATAAACAAGATTACGCCCAACTTTTTTACTTCTCCTAGTTAAATAAAAGCAAAACTAGGGTAAATTTTTCCACAGTCACACTACAGGAAAGAAATCCAATTGAACTGGACGGTCTGATACAGCCAGAAACTCTACATGCAACCACCCCGGCTTGTAGTTGATTAATAACCTCTGTGTGATGAATATTGTACCACGTTTGGCCTCGCAGCACGGTGACGGTTGAGCAGAACAAGATGACAGGAAATGTTAGTTAGCAAATATATCAGCTTGCTTTGACAGCGGGAGCAACCAAATTAATGATAACGGGGCTACGATGGTTGCAGCTCATGCCGAAACTAGTTTACCGATATCGTATTTAAAGCAATCATGATGGTTGAGAGAGGGAAGTATGCGACATGTGCATTGATAAACCATTCTCGTTTTCATGCCCCATTCCGACTGGCTGTGACTGACCTCATACTCCAATTGCCGTATCATTTATTGGTTGAGGTCCCTGAATGTTTTAGTACTTGAATCTTTCAGTAAATCAATAAGACGTGATATGTTAACATGTGTTCTACTTTCACTAGGACTACGGGTTGCATGTGTTTACTGTTGGCCTGACGTGCTCTCGATTAATAAGTGTGATTGCTTTATCAGACTCTGTGAATAAAGCGTTGACGTGAAAGTGGATCAATCCTCTGGACTGGCCAGTTATTATTCTACGGAATGTCCATTGGAGATAACTCAAATACAGGGTCTATTGTGAATGCCAAAATACACCGGAGTGGCTGATCATTGCTGTAAACTTGAAAAACAGTGCAGTCTCAAAAGTTATCTCGCGATTTATGCTGTCATCATGTCTATGGCGTAACTAAGTTACATGGATGCGAGAGACGTCACGTGGACATATATGGTTGGTAGGCGACTACCTTCGTCTTTCATTTCCGTGACGGAGCTGCCCATTTGGCGACAAAACAGCGGTAACTGGCAAATTCGTGCAATCAATATGTTAGATCGGCTACTATCGATGTATGGACTATGAACAGTTCTGCTGTCCGGTGTTGTCTTGTTGACGAAACAATTTACTGATTTTAAGGTTGTGTGCTGTAAAGTAGACATCATGAGGCTGTTTTTCAAGATAGAAGGATTAATAACCATTTCTTACTCTGCGAGTGATAACATATCACGAATATATAGCCGCTTTCAGAAAACGGAATTTAATAACTTACATACGGCGTAACAAATAGCTGTAATGCATGAAAATACGCACCATTATCATCAATTATTTCTCACAAACCAGAAACTGAACGCAGTGCTTCCCGTTATAAACAATGCATAAGGGTTTTCCATTTTCCTCAGGAATCATGTGACTGTTATGTAGCAGAAAGACACGGCTGCATAAGCAGACCACAAAGTTTGCGATTGTCGCACGACACTTAGCGCTCTTACCAAACCACTTGCTAGTGTCATGTCAAAGTCCACAATTTGTGCCGCAAAATTGGAAACCAACACGATACGTCTTAATTTTCATGAGCAAATTGTCAGTTGCAGTCAGTCCCGTATCTGTCAAAATATCCGTTCCATTCATAGATGAGACTTTGCAACATCAATCGTCCTGTGTAAAATACCATCATGATAGCACCTTCCGTTGGAGAAGTATCGTTGTTCCACCGTGTCCGTTTGCGCTCATCGTTATTTGATGTTTGTCAACCCTGGGATGTCTTGCAGTCATTGAGATGTCTGTCAACAGCCAGTTGTCGTCGATCGTGAACCGCGGTGACTGAAACAATGGGACGTGCTTAGCTGAGCTACTTGAAGCCTTGGTGCCAGCAAACGCGATTGTTCTTAAGGCAGTATGCTGGAGCTGCTGGTTAGCCTGACTGGGTTAGGAAACCTGTTCTGAATATGTCCCGTGGGCAAGCAATCTTTGATCGGAATCCTCCTGAGATTGTTCAGATCCCAGATTGTTTCATCGAGTCTCCACTAATGTGAGGAACGTTGATTTTGATGATATGATTTTGGTTGTCACAGGTATCGTGGGGCTCCCATCTACGTTGCACTCCCGGTTAGGATGTCTGGACCGAATACTACCGCAATTAGTAGATTCAAGTACCAGACATTCATTTGGTTGATCGTGTGCTAAATTCAAATGTTGAGAAAACGGTAGTAAATGACAAACAAAATAATTCAAAACATTCAGTTGTTAAAGACAGCAAGGTTCAGTGTTCACTCATGGAATGCAGTTTGCGCCGACACATCCGTTCTTAACATTCAAAACATTCGAGACACAGCAGTTGATATTTTACTGAATCAGCTGATGAAGTGAAATGCCTACTCGTGATGAACTATAAGTCGTCTCCGGGAGCTTGCCTACCAGTTCCACGATACACTGGTCAGCGGTTTTGCCTATACGGACGATCTGATACTCCTGGCTGAAAACCCCACGCGACTCTCCGAGAAACTTGAAGCCGCCGCTAGTGCTCTCGAATTATCTGGGCTGCAGATCAACACGCGTAAAACGAAGCTTATGGTCATTCGCGGTGATTACAAACACAATGTGACCGCCATCTCCAATGAGTCTATCCAGTTCGATGCGGATACTATCCGCTCACTAAGCGCCATTGACACGGTGACCTACCTGGGTATCCCGTTCACCTGGAAAGGTAAAGCATTCACTAATCACCGTCTGCAGCTTCGCACGATGTTGGACAAAACGACCAGAGAGCCCTTTAAGCTGCATCAACGCTTGGATCTGCTGAGACTGCATTTGATTCCGAATGTGAATCACTCGTTGATACTGAGTCAAGTGCACCGGAACACGCTCAAAGCAATGGACTGTACCGTTCACCAGTTTGTTTGGCAGTGGCTGCCCCTTCACAAGTACACACCCATCATCTACATCCACACTCTAGTCCGTATGGGGGGTCTGGGTATCCCGAGGTTACCCCGACTGGAGAGACTGCTCTCTAGTCAATGTCCAGTTCTGCGGAATGTGGTCAAAGACCATTCGTTTGGCCCTATCCTGAGGAAAGTAAACGTCCAGGTGCGTGTGCAGGGTGTAGTGGTGACGAGCAAGGAGGAAGCCCACGCTGCGTGGACCGATAAACTTTATCACTCGCTAGATGGCTGTGGTCTTCGGGAAGTATCACGCTCTCCACTCTCCAATCGTTGGCTGTTCGATCCAGATCGCATCTTTCCCAGCATTTTTATTCGTGCTATCCAGCATAGGTGTAGTCTGCTGCGGACCAAGGTCCGAAACTCACGAGGTGACCGAAGCGGCCAGTCAGTTCTCTGCCGTGGCAACCAGAAAACCTCGCTCATATTTTCCAATCATGCTGGATCACTCACGATGCGCGTTGTGCTCGACATAACCGCGTGGCTAAAGACCTGGCGAGACGACTGCGTAACTTGGGCTATACAGTCTTCGAGGAGCTGCGAGTACCATCGGCGAGCTCGTTCATCAAAACCGATGTGATCGCTGTTCGTGGCGGGGCTGCTGTGGTGCTTGATGTCACTATAGTGGATGACTATCGATGCCAACTTGCCTGGACCGACAAGATTGCGAAATACGGTACTGACTCCCACAATGCCGCCATTTTGTCCACCCTCCATACTATGAGCTCCGAGATGAACTCTCCCCCTCATTCACCTGTGATTATTTCCTTTCGCGGAATCATGTTCCCTCCTTCATGTAGCGCTATTCTTCGACTCGGATTGCCTTCCTATGCTGTCACAGATCTATGTTTACCAACTGTTCTTGGTTCCCTGAGAACCTACGACACCCATATGCTGGGAACCTGGCGTTAACTGTTGCCACCTCCCTGACAGTCGTCTCTCTATGAAGGACATTCCGTCCCGATGCGTGAGCCTTAACTGTGATAGCACCTTTGTGTCCTGAAGAGCCTGTGATTTTGTGGGATTTACTCTGCATAATATTTCACCTTTACCGAGTTTTATTTCTCCTATCCTGTGCCTCCACTTTTCTGCACACTGTTTGGTACACACCCGTAACATTTTTGTTTGATGTTTGAACTATTAACGCTTGTCATTCATATTCAAGGACGTGTTCTCTGTACAATGTTGCCAACTACGCAGCGCGTAACATTTGACTGTGAGCTTGTTTCTGCAAACTCCCCTTTCCATTTCTCTTATTTCATATTGGTGTCGCCTCTTGTTCTTTCTTTGCAAGAAGTTGTGTGAATTGCTCTTCAAAATAAACGATGGAGTAGTAGTAGTGGTAGTAGTAGTAGTGGTAGTAGTGACGGTATGACAGCATCACGCCAATGTGATTCCGGAAGTTGCAGATTGGTCCGTTTAAAATGAACGAAGCAGCCCGGAACGGCCGTCAACAAATGAATGAATCGCCAGTCTTTTGCAAGCTAGTAGAACGGTACAGGATCGGAATAGAAGTATTGCAGATCGAACACAGCTTCAGGCCAAAGCAAGTTATCCTGCTCGCGACGCCATTGTTGTATCTGTATCCGATCCCCATCCGCTACATGCCTTACGGGCAATAACAACGCTAGTGAGAACAAGTCACTCAGTAGAAGCGCATCATGTATTGTCGCATTTACAAGTAATCGGGTCATTTTAGAGTACATGGATGAGTGAGCCGTTGGTCGTTGAAGCCGCGACCAATCAGAACACTGTTGGAGCCTTGGCACGAGTGTGGGGCACACAGGCGGCCTTGACGCCTATACAACAATAACAACAAATGGACTATTCCTGATAGCAAACATTACATCTCGTGAAATGAATGGAACTGTAAGTGAAGCAACCTTATCGAGTATACGAGGAGAAAATATATTACTTGCATTTTGGTGCATTGGGATGATTTGAAGTAGACAGTTACTCGTCATCCCGCAATTCATTACATTGTATTTCTAATGATCGTCAATGATGCATTTCTGTATGAAAATCATTCCAGTTTCCCCTAGACGCGTAACGATACCCACACCCAGACCAGAACAAAACAGAGGTGTTGCTACGGAAATTATATATGTAATACAATGAGAGGTCTGAACTTCCGTGTTCTATTCTAATATAACAATTCAACAACAAGCAATGTGAGCGAATAAATTTTCCAAAACATACTTGAAAACATATCCGTCATTGGCCTGGTCGTAATTACTAGCATACACTAAATCGACGGATAGTTACTCACAGTGAGTTAGTTCACCTTCTACGAACGGCTGGATTCATATTGGTATGGTAAAAGGCTAATCTCAAAATTGTTCATGCAACAGGACGAAAATTTGTACACTCAGTGACACCCGAAATTTCAAGTAAAAAGCATTGTTCTGATTGTGTGCAACAAATTGCGTGAATTGCGTGAAAGAAATTGAACGAAGCAGTGATGATGAGTTTATTTGACAAAAAATAGTTTTTTTGTTTGCATGATGACTTCACTTCCTGTACGGGACAGTATCTGCTTGGTAAAGCATCACTACCCCTAAATATCTGACCATCCAGGATAATGAAACAAAGTTTTCTTGTCCTAAACGTCTTTATTTAAAAGAGCTGGTGACGTGATCCAGGAAGCAAAATCTCCCTTCCACCAGTCCAACCAGTAGCATGTTATGATGCGTGAACAGGATCACCCACACACTTCAATGAGAGAATGTCTACGCGATCGCTGAGGTGCGATCTTCCACTGAATTTTTACTTGAAAATCGCGCTTCATCAGTACGCCTTCCTTAATCGAATAGGGAATAGGGAAATATTAGTCGCACACATTGCATGCTGTTGCATTGTTATATTAGAATAGAACACGGAAGTTCAGACCTCTCATTGTATTACATATATAATTTCCGTAGCAACACCTCTGTTTTGTTCTGGTCTGGGTGTGGGTATCGTTACGCGTCTAGGGGAAACTGGAATGATTTTCATACAGAAATGCATCATTGACGATCATTAGAAATACAATGTAATGAATTGCGGGATGACGAGTAACTGTCTACTTCAAATCATCCCAATGCACCAAAATGCAAGTAATATATTTTCTCCTCGTATACTCGATAAGGTTGCTTCACTTACAGTTCCATTCATTTCACGAGATGTAATGTTTGCTATCAGGAATAGTCAATTGTTATATTAGAATAGAACACGGAAGTTCAGACCTCTCATTGTATTACATATATAATTTCCGTAGCAACACCTCTGTTTTGTTCTGGTCTGGGTGTGGGTATCGTTACGCGTCTAGGGGAAACTGGAATGATTTTCATACAGAAATGCATCATTGACGATCATTAGAAATACAATGTAATGAATTGCGGGATGACGAGTAACTGTCTACTTCAAATCATCCCAATGCACCAAAATGCAAGTAATATATTTTCTCCTCGTATACTCGATAAGGTTGCTTCACTTACAGTTCCATTCATTTCACGAGATGTAATGTTTGCTATCAGGAATAGTCCATTTGTTGTTATTGTTGTATAGTGAGCGTGCAGTGTCTTATCGTGTGACATTAGTATGGACAGAACGCTTGCACTTCAAGTCATTTTGTGAACAGCCGACTGGTTGATTGGATTATGATTCCTAGAACAATTAACAACGGAGAATCCCGATCAAATTTGATGGTTCAACAAACCGTACGCAGAACAGTGAATTGGTGATGACTCTGTTAGGGCAATATTAGTTTGCCTAATGCAATCATGAAAAATGTTAGTTGTAGCAGACCGTCGGCATGGAGGCCACGTCTTCTTGGACAGGTGATATATCTACTAAATATTTCTGTTGACGGGAAGTTGTTGTTTCCCGTTTCGTAATATTTTTGCAGATGCCGAATGGGCAGTGATCACTTTTCTCAATTAATTGAGAAATCTCTTTTGGATATTTCGTCACGATCCCTTAAATATCTTCGCAGTGAATTACGTTTTGTCTGTGCCTGAAGCTCTTACAACTGGTCTGTATGATTATTGATGGTTAACTTTGCTTGTGAAGATTAAACAGTGCACACTATGAATAACAGCTTTTGCATTGCTACAAATGTTTTATACACGACGCCTACTGTATCGTTTGGAAACGACAGACTTATCGGACTACTACTCATAAGTGGTTATGAATGGGGGATTTGTGTTCGTCTGACGTGAAGTCAGCGACAGATCTGTCAACACAGCTGTCTTATTTAAGTGTGGTCGTATTTTGAGTTCATTCCATGGAATGTATATACACTATTTACGAGGTTTGACGTTTGCGAAACTTTCGTGAACATTTTGGTCGATATGTGTAACACATGCGTGTTGGTGATGTTCGACAATGTCCGAGGACGGGATAAATTACGTTTGAATTTGTGGAGAAATTTGAGTTCACCGGACAGGTTAGCTGAGGTACACTCTATGAATACCAACGTAGCACTTGACGTTGTTTGTTTTATTCGTAGTCGCCGGGTGTGACTGAAAATCCCTTGAATATTTGGCAACTCATAGCTTGAAGTACGGTGTGTGAAAATTCCGGTAAGGTACAGCGTGCGTTGTTTCCACCCAGATTCTTTGCATGAATCTCACAGACGTTGAGTTCGGCTGGCTGTTTATACTGACTGCAAGTCGGTTTCGGTGTCATGAATGTTACTGTGCATAATGTTGTAGTCTTCTGTAGGTTCAGTTGCTCTCAAGTTCCTGTGAATAAGAAACAGTACAGCGACCGAAACAGTCTCCGAAAATATAAAAATCTTCAGCAGCGTTAGCTTAGGGAATGTTTTCCAGTCGTTGTCATCTGTTTGTTCTCTCGCCATATCATTTGTGTCCCTTTCGTGATTTACAATGGGTACTCGCTTGTGTAATACGCAATTGTGCATTGCTTTACAGTTCAGTACTAAAATTACGCTCGTATTCTGGTTTGTTTTTCAACATTTGGAGGCACTGGTGATACTCACTCTTGTAACAAGGATATCACTTACATGGATGACCCTAATCCAGTGGTCTCCCATGGTCTGCACAGTTGATTGCTATCGACGGTTAGTCGGGATTTGGTTTATTCAAACTGAACATCATTCACATTCGATTGTAAGTGTTGCAGTCATGTAGACTTTCCAGCCAACCATTCTCGGGAATAAAGGTCTCAGTTTCATCCCTGTCAAATCAGGTCAGTTGTGCATCTCTTTGCTGATATCAGGATCTGAACTCCGGCCACAAACTCATGATAAAATCATGTTGACCACTGTACCACTGGCCTCAGCTTAATCACAACCAAATTATCACACGTGAACGCTCAAACATATTCGTTTGACAGAACTGATCAGGCTGCTCAGGCAACTCATTAAGAGACAGTTACTGCCTGCTAACTCCGATATATGACTCACTGACGAGGTAGTCCACACGGCTGTTTCCGGATAATGTTTCCCGAGTTCAGACCCACTTCTCGGCAATGATACACGCAGTGGATGGGGCATGAGAACAACGAAATTCGAGTCTATTATTTCTTCGTGAAACAGGCTAACTTTAATCTGTGTGAATGTGACAGGTTCAGTTAAATGGGAATGCTGTTCGGTTTAAACTAAAATCTACTTGTTTGTGTAAACCCTGTATAGTGATCGAACTCGTGGAACTCATAGCAGGTAATGCTTTGGCTATAGCTCTGTGCTACCCTTGACGCAGTAGAAATAGGTCATCAGGAGAGGTGGATAGAGTTAGGAGTTTATTCCAAGTCATAAGTGATTTTATATGTAACAATACATGAAACAATTTACCAGACTGTGTAACAGTGTTGCACCAGTCACTTTGCGTTTTGCATCTATGAGAATTTTGAAGGTTTCTCCAGGTTGGCTGCTGATGGACCAACGGCATGAAGGCAATCAGAGCACAGTCGTGCCCTTATGATTGGTGGAACCGAAACTATGGCGTGTCATTTTCCTGCGAACGGCTATCTTGGATGCAATGTTTATTTTACCCTGTTTCCCGGAGTATGGGATGACGGCATGGTCATGTCCGTCACTGTTCTGCACGGAAATTTTTGAAATATGAAAACGTGTCCTATGACAAGTTTGTGAGAAACAACGGTCATTGAAATCTGGATGCTCTGATTTGGGGTTGGTACCATAGACACTGAACCTTCGTGGATGGCAGCGCTTGCAATCGGAACGATGCCATCACCAAAACTAACAAAAATTGGGTGAAAAATGAGGTAAGTTAGCAAAAGTCGTTTTTGTGCAACACAGATATCGACACAATTCACTTGAATAAGGTGAAAACTTGTGTCCCTTCCGAAGTAAACTGCAACTTTGTTATGCATGAAATTGGATAGTGAAATCGGGAGATCAGTGAAGTCGGAAGATCAATGTGCGATGGTACTATTGTAACGTGCAACGGAGTGAAAGCACCGAGGAACATCGTTCCTCTGAAGGAGGGAATCATTATAGGTATCTGGAATGGTAATAAAAACGGACAAGCATGCACCAGAAGCCCAGTCAGTCATGACCACAACTTATGCAGTCGAAAACCCAAATGGCGTCAATCACACAATAGCACGCTGTGTTAATCTGTTGGTAATGCAAATAAATGTGTACACAACAGGTGCTATTGCGAAACTTTGAATACCAACCCCTCCCAAAATACAATGTCAAAGGAACGGATAAACAATGCGTTGTATTTTAACGGGAATAATTCAATACTGCTCCGAATTGGACGTACACCACAAAACATTGGACGGACATATATTTCAATCTCATTACGTTCGCCTTGTTTTCCTAATCCAATTGAGATACGGGTACTTAAGTTGCTTACAGCACACACGGGGCAGAAGGTCCCCACATTAAAATTCAAAGGCTGTACGGAAAGCAGTTAAGCAGGTTGCCCTGAGCATGCACAGACTTCGCACAGGCAGCCGATTCGAGAAACAAAACATGTGATGTTACTCCAGTCGCAGTGTACAGCGCCTACATTGCCCATGCTCAACGTGATTGTAGTATCTGACCTTCATTACATAGATGAACGTGACCAAACGCAGTTAGCTGACAAGCCGTTAGTACATCGCATGCTGGAAAGAGTGGATGTTGGTTGATCAAAGCGTTCACTGTTGAGAGGAAAACTGCATGTCCGTCGACAACACGCTGCAAGAAATGTGGTTGATTCAGACGTGGGAAACAGTACACGTACGTGACGATTGCATCAACTCCAAGCGCTGGTGACCCAATTTTCTAATGTTGCACAATACGTCTCGGAAGTCTGAACTTGGCAACAAATTCTGGAGTCCAGGCCAAAGTGCTTACCCAAGGGGAATACCCTTTGACCTAGTCAGGTGAGGGAACGGGCACCAAATGACGCTGTAACCACATCCAAGTAAGCTGGCACGGCGGTCGATGCGCATTTCCAGCCATCACTCGGTCCCACCGTCTGTGTTTTGGTCACCAATTCCATGATCGATAACACCTGACTGTTCACACAAGCCTCTGTAAACATCGAAAAGTATCCCAACTACTTGAAAGCCAATGCTGGATTGGGGACCAGCATAAGTCAGTGAGTACAAATGGACAAACTAAGAATATGATAGTCCCCTTAGGGAAACGCACTGTTTCGTCCAAAACCGCCTCCTTCGTCGAGAAAACGATTTTACCGATCAGAATGATTGGAAATTCTCAGAATCCTCCAGAGGTAATCTTCACCATTTTCTACCTACTCGACCATTAGTCCGCCATGATCACTGGTGGTTGTGACCTTAACCATTGTTTTATTAACTAATCTTCAACCTTCTAGTTTGACCAGGTCCGATGATCATTACGCATGGTACAACTGCACTGCATTTCTCTCCCTCACACACATGAGTTTGAAGCGGAACAAAGTGGTTCATGCACCAGTCTTTTGATATGACTGGGGAGCTGTTAGTGAGGACAGCCGCGTTATTCCCGGGACAAAGACCTACCATTTTCCTTGATACGAGGAAAAGAAATCGATTTCTCTCAGATACATCACTATGTCGCGGATTAGTTAACTAATTCTTTGAAGCTTAAAATAGCTTCCACAACTGGTTGTGCTGCCATATGATCTTCTCATCGAACGATGAATAATACAAAATCTGCATTCATGTATGAAACACTGAAACATTGAAAGCGATCACAAATAGACAAGTGTCAAACTGAATCTGAAACCCATCATGCTACGTTTTTAGGTTTGTCTCACTACTTATCGACTCTGACGAGAAGTTCTACAGCCATGCAGTCAAAACTATGAGTGTTACAGAGCATGTCCCAGTTTGTGGCCTCACTATGTGTTTGATTGTGGTCAGCTTGAGCGATGTTGGATCACACTGTTCTCATTTCAGTTCGCCGAAGTTCACCCGTGCACTACATGTTGTGGACGATCGACGACACCTGGCTGCTCATACACACGTTTTACCGCATGGTATACAACGCTGATCCAGGAACAAGGTAACAGCCGCGCTCAATTCGAATTGGACAAATTGATCATGCTGGAATGAGAAAACACGCATGGTACGCAAGTTTGGGAATGATGTGCCCCCATATCTGACAAGTGAACAGCGTACTGAACTGGCTCTTGTTTGTGTGGGCAGTGGTGAGAAAATGTGAAGGAGACCATTAGCGAGTTTATTGCAAGGCGTGTGGGTGTTTGGTCGGTTACCTTCAATTCAGTTGGAAGGCTGATGAAACAGTTCGATACAACGGGCAGTGTTTACGATCTGTGGGGAGGTGGTCAACCGCGCGCATCAACAGATGACCGTTCTTCCAGTGTTCTTCCTGTCACGTGTAAAATCATTCTCCCAAAGAGTGTCTGTCGGCTCGCTGAAGAATGTAGTTCATCGAAGTTCGCTCTACACACGTTACTCAAAAGATGCAACCATCATAAGATTACGTTGTCGGATGCAGTGAAACACGATTTATTGTGCTCGTGGTATTTATCGGTAAATGATGTACGTTCGACAGTACTTACAAAATAAGCAATACTCGGTCTGAGTGGATTTGTGCAGAAACTCTATTTTGACATATCAATGATCCTCACCAGTTTACCCCAATCCACTGTGGACATGAGCAAAATCTTATGGTTTTGGCGATGCATGTTGGAACACGAGTTATCAGGCTTTTATTTTTTGATAAAAATGTTGCAGGTGAAACTCCCATTTGCATAGCCATTCAGAAACTAGAACATTTCTCTCTGGAGATGTTGCAGCAGAATATTGAGTCGGTGCTGGAACAACTGGGGTTCGGTTTTAATTGATGTTGAGCCAGTTAATAGTCGTGGCGATCGGTTAAAATTTATGTTGTGGCGGTCGTTAACTCGTTTGCCCGTGGCCTTGCGTGTGCAGCGAAAAGTCATACCAAACAAACGAAACGACGCAAGTGCCAGCGATGTTGCAGGCAGGTTTCACCGGTCTTGGACCTTGGTGACCGGTACACTGGGAGGTCGGGGCCCTGTGACTTGTCCTGAAATGAGTGTTCACCTCTGTTCTGACTGGGATGGCTGTGGCTACATCCGTGTTTTGGGGGCGATGTTTGAACTGACTCTTTCGCGAGGCTTGCTTGTTGGGTAAGTCCCTTGGTCTGGACTAAAGATTTTGTAGCCAGGTTTACTGGTAGTGGGCGTTCGCTACTACTCCGGCGTTCTCGGCCCTGCCTTCACTTGTCATGGCATACGTCAAACTGCACCTCAGATGGCTACCCCTCTAGAACTGAGACAGTGCTTGCTCGACCTACGCATCAAATTAGAGTACCAGCTGGCATTTTCACTCTTTTTGTTGAGAACTTTCGTGTGTGTTGACACGCTTGTTTAAACGACTAGGGTCACCGACTGGCACCCCGCGCATCCGGAGCTACGACTCACGCTGCACACTCATCTGTCATTCCGTCCTTTCGTCATTCCGTCCTTTCGTCATTCCGTCTTATTTATCTTCCGCTCGCACGTCCACTTAGTTTGTCAACAGTATACTTCTTGTTGACTCATTGCGTTGTTCTCAACCGATCGTCTCCGATTCGCTTGACCCTACATAAGTAAGAGGCAGTTGTTGAACGTAAGGGGCATCATGCACTTTACTCACACACGTGCGCTTGTTAAACACACTTTCACTGCGCCAGAATTGTTGACGTTCAAGTGACAGTTGTTATGCAGAAAACGGATCTTTATCGGTAGTTTGTGGTCAAACAATTCCCCAGGGCATTCATCAACTGGGACGTTAAATAGCGAAGTATGCAAAAACAACGACACTTGTACGAAAGACAGAAGCATTTGTTAACATGCTATGTGGAGTGGACAAATTTGCACACACGCAATCCAACGACTCAGCGGCAATTGGGAGGAACTAATGTTGTGAAAAGATAAAAGACCACACTACACTACTCGTCAGTAGCAAGACAGAGGCATGTATTAAGATGTTGAAATCACCGGGAAAGAACGCAGGAAGGAACATTACAGTTAACGCTGGAATGAAGCGGCCTCTTCTGGGCATGAGCTTTTCAGTGGTAAACGTGGCGTCCTTTGATCAGTGATATATGTGTTTTTGTTTTTAGTGTTGTTAGAGCATATAACACATGCATCGATTTTCCTAACAAACAATCCTTGCCCCAACCCGTGCTGTTGACATATAGCAATGTGCCATAAATTTCATTTCACTGTAACCACAGAATTTCCATCACCATGAAGTAAGGGTGCATTCTTACATCACCCATCTACAATGTAATATATGGGTTTACCTGCTTTTGCGAGTGAATATGCATGCGAAGTACTGATAGAATATGTTGTAAGCGATGAAACGAACCCAGTTTAAACGTTCCCAATGCGGCGAGTGAAACCATGGTCATTATCATTAGGCTTCTACACTAATTAGATATTTCTCAGAGATCGTCGCCATGCGGATCAAACGTTGTGTTCACGTTGTACGAACGTTTGTTTATTTGTTCACCCCACTAGCTGGCGCAATACACCACTCACAGTAAAGCTTCGAGCATTACGACCTTCAAGTATGTTCAAATGATGCTCGCCCTCAGTTTTCTTTTGCTTTTCCTGGCATTTTATTCTCCCGTACTAATATGCTACAAGTCATGATTAAAAAGTACAATGACGTCCTCTATTAACGTGTAAGTGGCAAATATTTCAACAAATAAATTCCAGCCGGACTCTTCTGAAATAGGAATTGCTTATCACAGCGTCTTATCGCTTAACATACGTTTAAGTCAGAGACTTAACTCCAAATTACACTTTATACGATCGTAGGAGATCAAACAAAGCACAGGTGCGCAACACTTTACATTGAGGTAATACAACACAAATACATGAAAGTCACGAAATCTGCTGTGAGATTAGGTGAAACACGAAAGAACATAGCTTACATACCTAACTAGTGATCCCAAATACATTCCCAGTGTTCATCACAGAATAGGGAATATTAATCACGAAAGTCACGACAACTAGAAGTAAGACGACTAATTCTGGCGGACAAATGTTCTTTCAGTTGTGATTATCCTGTCACCTCTCTGTTTGGGCCGATGTAGAGACAGTATGACCAGGTGATATGCGCCGGGGTCGGAGTTCAATGTCAAATCCAGCCGAGAAAGACTAACGATAACGACATTTAACTAAAGTGCAACTGTAATCTGTGGTCTTCTGAATAGGAGAAGAGGAAAAGTTGATTTCAGCCTGGAAGTGATTGCGGTATAGAAGGAAGATCATCTGTTTTATCAACCTGGTATTTGACAGCACAGTGCTACCTACCAAAAATACGAACACAACACATAAGTTGAATTTCCAACTATTTTCTTTTTACTTGCCATCCTCTCCGTTGCTGATAATTTTTCAGATTGCAAACTTACAATCTCGTTCATTGAAGACCTCTTAAGTTTGCCATCACAAAGTGGCGTTCAAAAAGCAAGTGGTTGACAGCACGACCGTTTGACGGGTTTCCGCGTTCTTCTACACGTTGTGCAGACTGTCTCAGTTCTGAGCTGGTGGTACGTGGTTGCGTTTTCAACCCACGTGCACCCTCATAAAGGAAGAGAACAGGCCTGTGTTAACCAACATAACTTAAACACAGCATTCTAATTCTTGTGGTCTTCCCAGCCTGCCTCTTTGAAAAAAGCATACGCTCACACCACTGATCGTGAGGGTTTCAAACTGTTAGTTGCGTGGCCACCAATCATAATTTCAGAATCTATGGGATCTGTACGATAAACGTGAGTGCAAAAACCAAACCAACTGGTTGCTTAATCAGCCACTTGCCGTTCTGTCATTCGTTTAAGGTTGCGAACGTAAAGCACATTCAGTGAACGAAGTGGTTTATTCGAAATGAAGGGGGTTATTAACAATAAACAGAGTGGCGCCTAGATACCCCTTGCTGTGTCTGAACTGTCAAAACAGACGTGTGCCAGTAGTTTGTATTGGTGTGCCATCCACTCTGTAACTGGTATCTCAAATTCATGTAGACCATCCGGAAATAAGTAGACCGTCAAAAAACCTTAGCTTAAGGCCAGTCATGATGATTAAACAAACACAAGGTTAGGTAAAGAGTAACCAAACGACAAGAGGCTAATCAAAAATGGGGATACAGTGTTCGATGCCCTGAGGTAGTATATCTCCGGGCGGGATGAATTAATATCAATTTGCTGTGGTGGAAACCTACTCGATTCACCGCTTATCCAAACCCCGACAGAACAGAAGATCTGACGAGCGGCCAAACCAAATATCGCGTTAAAGATACATCAGGACTCGACGAACGGTCTCAGTGTTGTGCCTTCCGTGAGTCGCCAATTCATCTGTTCCGTATTCCAGCAATTAACATACAGTTTGACTTTGCATGTGCTAATACGATCAGTCAATGACAGACTGTAATTTCTTTAATACTTTTGTACATCCACAAATTCGGCTTGTCAACTCATGAATAAGAATTGCTCACTCTTATCAGTACCAGGTCTTCTCCTTATTAACTGCGTGAAAGGATTCAATTCAAATACGATTTCTAGGGCTATTTGAAGTCTCTAATTCCGAGTATCACAGTTACTCAGATCTTCACAAGGGTAAAGTAACAAACATTCGAACCCAAGAACCATCAACTACCATGAGAGAATTGAAACCAGTGCACTGTCTGGATTCAGGTCCTATTTCAGGATGGCATTAAAAGGAGAAAAATGTACATTGGACAACGTCATTTGGTTGATTACTGCGATGATGAGGCTAAAGATATTCACAGATTCAGGTTTGCAATCTTATACGTCTCATCAGAGTGTTTTTATTCGATTCTCTATTGCACTACCCAGACTGAGGTTCAGACTCACAAATAAAATCTCTCAGTTTCCCTGTTCGTTCATACGTTCAAGTGAACAGGCTTAGAGAGAAGTGTAGAATTATCGAAATCCCTTGAGTATGTATAGACACAGTAAGCCTGAGGTTTCACAATTGTGATGGCTGGAGTTGCTTCTGGAATTGTGTTGAAACGGTGTTATCTAATTTAACTCATGTAGTGTGATCCCTACGCTTTGGATATCCCACACGTCTCACCGCAGCTTTCATATGTTGACAATTATCAACGATTTAATTGAGGAAGACTAGGATCCTACTAGTGTATAGCGGTGATGCAACTCCTCATCTGGATCAAGATTTGCACTTCGATCGGCAAGATTGTGAACCCCTTCTGCATTATGAAACGCCTGCCCAAATTATCTTACTTATTATTTCTGTTGTGAAAAGTGTCCATTTTCCTCGATGACTTCAGGTCTTGTTCATCCCAGTCCATAAAAGCATCAACGGAACTTTCCCAGTGGGTTGGCGCAAGATGGTTGTGTTTGATCATCTCGGAATTTCTACAGCTAGTGGCTGAAAGTTGGAGAATGAGATTATCGCAGAAGAAATCGCAGCGTTTGAATTCGATTCCTCGTCAAAATAAGCTCTGGAGTGCGGTTTCACATTCATTGGACATCATCGGTAGTGCATAGCTGCATCTAGATCAGTTATTTACAAGCTGGATCTTCATCTAAGAGGTTAGCTTACAGGTTCCAACCCGAAAAAGTCTATACACTAACGACGAGCCTGGTCAGCACAAAACACTAACACTGTGCTTTGTTTTGTATTGGTTAGTCAAAATGTTTATCAGAAAAGGAAAGGCGCAAACGAATAGGACTGGTGTTTAAGTTACAGTTTTGGGACGCTCTGTGATAAACCTTTCGGTAATAAGAGTATAGTTACATAAATCTGCGGGACTAAATGCAAAAATCGTTTTTTATGTTTATTCGACTCCAATTGAGCTCCAGTAATCGTGCATTTGGTAATAAAATGCCTATTTAATATGTAATGTAATCAAATTCTGAAGTAACTCAAAGTGAGAATTTCCGTCTGAATCAGCAACTCACGATAAATGTTTGGCCACCACAGTAGGCGAAACACTTTGCAAAACATATTGGGGTGAAAAACTTCGTGAGAAACAACTAGTCTTGCTCACTTCCCGGACAAGCAAACGTTTGTCATAAAATGAGGTATCACGTTAGAAACCGTAGAAAGAAAACTAGCAGATGTTACATGTGGCCCAGTTTTATGCTGCTAAACAGTCAGAAGTCTAACTGAAAGTGTAAGAGATTACTGGAAGGTCTGTTGGGTGTATAATTGCTCACTTCAAGAAGGTGTTATATTAATAGACTGAAATCGACATTATCCCTTGAGTCCAATGTTCTTTAGTTCCATGGCTTACATGATAAGCGCCACAGCAAAATTTTTAGCAAGTGGACACAACTGGTAAATTTCGTTCTTCGGTGCGCTTGTTGTTGTGGTTTCTAGAATTGTTCGAAATAACTGTTCATCGTTTCCACAGCGGTCCCTGTAACCAAAGGTTTGATATCAAATTTCAGTTAGCTTAAGTTAGTGGATCTGGCCGAATATTCCTGTAAGTGACAATCGCTGATTAACTTTCGATAAACTGAAGATGTTACTGGTATACAAATGCTTTTTAAAATACTGTGAGCGATAAGTACGTCATTCGTATAACAGAGCAATGTCCCATAACGGCATCATGGAAACACAGTTGGTCAATCTACATGAAACGCCAGTTAGATAGCGTTCACGAAATCACGTGTATTATTTTCAACACTATTAAGACTAGATAAACCAGCAAGTAACTGAACTTATGGGACAGTGAACATGAGTGGCACTCATAGTCCATTTCAAACTGCACATACCAGCTCCGTGTATTAGAGAACAACTCGGCTGTCAATTTCCGTTCATTACTAAAGTGTCATAGCGTGTGCTTTGGTCACGCTCGAGTGATTTGTAAATGGCTGATTTCCGATGCAAAACAGTTCTCTGATGAATCACTCACCAGTTATAGTCAACGGGCTTGCGTTGAGCACAAGACGCCAACACGGTGCTTGTTGTTTGGCATAGACTGATAAAGAAGTCTAACTTCGAATTGTCTTTTCTACCCCCACTTCGTAACTATCTCACTCCACTGACGATATTGAAGAAGATCTTACCATAATGCAACCGGAACAACGTTTGTAAGTTTACTGGAATAATTTTAATTAAAAACTCTTCACGAACTTTAATCTTGATGGACTACATGAGGCGCACGAAATGTTTTCTAAATTTTATGAGCTATCAGGTTATTCAATAAAACTATGTTAAACACGTCTTTGTCTCTGTCCACACAATAGTGGGACTGTTCTCCTTCGTTGAATCAGTTGTTTTCTGACCTGTTAATCCGAAAGTTTGTTTCAACCATGTTTAGTGTGTTATAGGAAAATAAATAAAAAGCAGTTAACAGAGTCCGTTAAAGAAACAGTTAAATATCTACGCATTCTATCGTAAAGCACACGTTGTTAGTTTACATAAATCACTATGATCAATCGTTTCCCACTGAAATAGCGTCAGCTCTAATTCACGTGAGGGTATGCCTGTTATGACAACATGTGCCGTTCATCTGCGATGGACACTTACTGGGAATAGATCGTTCTGTACCATCTGAGACCATGTTAGTAGTCCGATATATCAGTCAGGTGAACTAGTCCTCAAAATATGATGTGATAATTCTGATAATTCGGTCGAAAGAGCTACAACCGTGAAGTAATTAGCCAAGTATAAACAGCACGCCACTGCAGAAGCATGTGGTAAACGTACACTATGTTTGATAGTACCGCATGTGGAGTTAAACGGATAAACCTATTCAGCAAAGCTTTTATTCAAATGTTAACGCGCAGGTGATGTTCATCTATACGGATCTATAGTCGCTGGCATTTCTTTACTGACACTGTTTTCGAAATGTGTTACAAATATGTACTGATTAGTAAGATACACAAAATTAAATGTTTGTATGTCACCATATCTCCCAATTTTCTAAGAGTGCAAAGCCCAACAGTCGAAACGTGTTTGGTTGGAAGAACCAACCGAATCCAACATTCGTTGTGTTGCCACTGTTTGCATTGTCCGCAAATCAACAATTAGTTTGTTTCATAGATTCTGTCAGAAAATACCCTTGACTGTTTAATCTACTCGCCAACTCTTATCAAGTCTACTCACTTCTTTCAAATATTTATTCAACTCCAGAATACTTTAAAAGAGCTATGCAGCAGAGAATAACCTCTTTTCTAATCGACAGTCATCTGTAACTCATGTCATAGTTATTTGAAGCATTCTGAAACTGATCGTAGTTCGCAGAAAAAATGGCTACATTAGTTCAAATGATCAAATCGCAAGTAACAATCAAGTTTAGCATAAATACCGAATTCTGTTTTAAAACCTAATTTAAACGGGTTTAATGCAAGTGAATGGGTTGTGTAAGTGATATTCGACAGTTTCAATAGCTGCCAGAATGAGCTGTAATAATGTCTTCGTTGGACAAACTTTACCACTTAGATTGGATATATAGCCGAAATCGTTGAACTTTGCATGAACTCAGCATATTCTCACGAATATTTTTTCTGTTCATCCGAATTTCAATTGTCACGTTAAATGATTACAACAGCAAACTGTGTTTAGCATATCGTTGAATCCTTGAAAATGAAATAGTTTGACACGACTTGATGATCGAATCTGTTTCAGTTCATGCATACAGTGCGGGTGTTATTGACGTCCGAACTGTAACGACTCACAACAGACAGAGAACAATATTCAACTAAAACGGCAAACCACCCGATGGAACGATTGGTGGTTGAGCTGCGAATATTTCAACCGGGTGATATAGACAGAAATAAACCCGTACTTTTATTGTTCTGAAATAATATTGATATGGAACCATATGTTTCAACAAGTCAAGCAGTTTAATTGTCACGGAAATACAGGAATAACAGTGGATCAAAAGAAACCATCTAAAACGCAGAAACTTTGAGCACCATTCACATTTTTTTAAAATATACACGTTTACATGCAGACGGAGTCAAATGTGTGGGCAGATAATCAGCTTTATAACGAGTTTCAATGAGATTAAGCGAAACGGTGATGCAAAACCGTGTGTGGTACTTGTGAGTACATAATTTCAGATTTTGCTTAGCAAGCGTGCAGCTCAACATATTTAATCATAGGTTTGCTTTCACATGTATCTCTATTCTGAGACATGTCGGGGACAATATTATACCCAGCATTTGCTTTCAGCAGTGCTCGTCTCTATACTGTATACTGCAGGTTTCGTTTCATGTATTAGGTTGCTTGTTGATTGAAATATCAAATGTATATTTCTCAGTCGCATACTTATCCAAGTAAAATCATCAGTTTAACGAATCCGTGAAAAAAGGATAACCGATTAGTTATCCGGTTAGATGTACCACCACATTTAACATCCTAAATGAATGTTTGAAATTCGCCACTCACGTTCTCCATCCTGGAATAGAATGAACCAAATACTCCAATTCGATTTAAACCAAATATTTTAATACAAGGTATCCTATTAAGAAGTACGTTATTTGGGACTTTCGGCATTTACTTTTCACAAATCAGACGAATTCAGTCACTTGTTGCAGATAATCCATAAGAATTACTTAATGTTTCAGGGATAATTACGTGCCCATAAATGCAACAACCCAGTAATCGCTGTTGTCAAAGTGCTATCGTGGAAACTTTTCTGTTGACAGAACTGTATGACCCCGGAGGTCCACACAGACAGCTAAATTCGACTGACACACCTAGTAGAAGCAAACGAAAAGAAACAGGAAAAACGCAGCCCGCTCATCTTGATGAACACTGCAAAGTAAACCCCGTAGTCACGGGCATTAACACACCCAGGAAAATACCACTAAACTCGTTCGTAGTTGTGTGTCGCTCTATGATTGTATTCAGTCTGCCTCAGAGTAGTTCAATAATGCTAGCACATTAGAAGAAGCACGACGGATGAGAATTTTTGAAATTTTCCAAACAGCTCGGACTTTATGACATCCGGAATAAGCTGTGTCCCTGAGTACGCTCTCATGTCACGTGCACTGTGTGCTACCTTTCGTACCGTAGGTGACTCCGAGTAGCTAATGCCACTGTAATACGCCAGTCACAACAGAAGTGCGAATCCAACTAGGGTACGCTCTGATCGACACAAACACACACGTCTGCAGACTCTGTCTGAAGCCCAAGTGGTTGATGGAAGCAGGCGCAGAAGCATGATTGTACTCAGCGTGTTCGCTGCCAAAAGAGATGATGCTGTCACACAAGCAGTGTACGACCTAGACCTGTGGCGACTCTAGCATCACTCACTGTTCTGTCAGATCTCAGTCACCGGCGCATATTGTCTGCCTCAGCCCGAGTATTTACCCCTGTTGAGTGTGCGTCGCCTTCCGAGAACAACCTTCTTAACAGAAAAAATGACTAAAAAATGCGCATACAGTTTAGCCTAAAACCTTTCATTAAGAATCTCACTCAAAGACCTCAAGTCTTTGTGACACAGGGTGTCCTGGATCTTCCGGAATCAACCTAAGTAGTAAACTTCACTTGAAACTTCACTCGGCTGACTGTTATGATTTACAGATCGCCCTCTATGCATAGGGATGTCGACGTAGCCTTTTCCAACGCTCTGCGTAGAGTGCCATCCTCAGTTTATTCACAGACGTTGACAATGGAATAGTTCAGGTACCCGAGGTTAAACTACACGAACCATTTAGTCAATATAGCAACGCCTTCCTTTGTATGGAGTTTCTTGGGGACAGTAATGGAAGCGGAGCTATATCAGCACGCCCAGAAGCATTTGAGGTGAAGAGCGAGCCAAGCAACGTCTCCTATCAATTGTACCTTTACTAATTGTGGTGAACTCTAGAGTGCTCCGGAGATGTGAAAACCTTACAGAACTATTTGAAATGCCTGAACCAGTGCAGAAAATAACACGCCGTTCAATATCAGCAAATGCAAAGTCGTACAAATTCGCGATCAAAAGTGTGCTGCCGATTACCCTGACGACACAAAGCTGGTGGTGTAAGTATTCGAACGAGACCTAGAGACCATAGTGGCAAACAGTGTGGGTCTGTCTAAACATGGTGGTGCTACGGCTAAGAATGTTAAGATAACTCTGGACCTATTAAGAATTTGTGGAACTTTCCACCTTGAAATGCTTCCCGACATGCTCAACTCTACAATTCGTGCATGCCTAACAAAATATAGAGGTCTTTTGTCCTCATCTTAAAAAATATTTGGCACCTGTTAGAAGTGTTCAGAGATTTGTCGTTAGAAGAATTACGGAGCTCAACAAGATCCCTACCCAGAAAGACTGACAGGAATACGCAATTCTCAGTAAATTACAGACACCTCGGAGGAGACTTAGCTTTAACCAACAAAATAACCCCTTACCATGAGTCATTCGTTGACATATCTTCTCCCACTAAATAACTATGAAAATTTAAGAGGTCATTTGCTGAATGTGAATAATGCAAGAGACAGGTTACTCTGTAGACAGATATGCTTCACAGTTAGGATTTTTTCATACTGGAACATACTGCCTAACGTTGTGTTAACGGTTGAACCCATTGAAATTTTCAAACCAATACCCAGATCGGCATATACTTCAGAGACATTCAACACTACAAGTTTCTAAACCGTTATACTAGGCCAGTCTCACAGGTCACTAACAGCTCATATCTCACTGAATGTTGTTTCAGTGTGCTTCAATGTTCATCGCTGAAATTATTGCAGTCAGTAGTTTCATTGAATTTAATTTTTGTTTGGTTTCATTCAGTTTTTTCTTTCACCTATGAACTGTTCAAAATAATTTTTCAACAACCAACACAGACAGGAGCGGAGATGTGAAAAGCTTTCTAACTCTTGTAACAACTTGTGAATCAATTAACTATTGGTGTTAAAAAACCTCGTAATCTTTTTGATTTTTCCATCTCCTCACCATCCGATGAAGCACCTCCGTTTTAGTCTTCATTGTTCACGAATATTTCTACTTGTAATAGTTGAACATCACTTACAGTCGACCGCAGTGTTTGCATTCAGACAGGCATTCCCGTCAGCCTCTTTTGGAATAAAGCGCTGGGCTCGAGCTTTGCTCCTGTTAGTGCTCGTCAGTAGTGTTTCAAATGTGTGTGGTATTCAACTTGATATTGACCATATTCTCGTCTATTCATCGGTAATATGAAAAGGTATTCAATGGTTCACGTCACTTCGTTCTGTGCTGCTTCGCTGTTTTAAACTTAGGTTCCGAACAGTTCGTGAAATATCACAGAATGAAGTTGGTAGCTGGACCGGAGTTTACGTTGCTCTTGCCCACTCCCATCACTCTTTCAGATGTCACCCCATCAAGTACGGTTTTACCGCAGGAATGATTAATAATAGTGAGATGGACATAGTAGTCATTTCTGTCAACTTATAACAAACCGCAACAGTAGGAAGAGACTACTCGTTTGGAAGGCTTGTAAACACTGCTTACCATCTATACCTTGAAAGTAAGAAGTGGCCTGTCATTAATGAACTCGACTCCCACCGAATAAATCTCTTATCTGAAAGCTGTGAGTGTTCAGCTAACTACATTTTTGAAATTAACCAAATTTTTGGATGTTTGTTGGCAGTGGAAAGTCAACTTAGATTCGCAAAGCTGAAGTGTATTTGCGTAATTCGTTTTGACTATGGAGCTGGCGAAACTCTGGAAGATTGTATATACGGAATTGAAACCTGCACAGAAATGTGCAGAAATGTTACTCTCTTTACTGTTTTCAGTTAGTGAACAGAAACGTTCATCTAAAAGATGATTTAAGGCCACCCAATTGGATAAACTAAAATCTGTGTACGTCTGCCTCTCCAATCACGCAACGATAGCTCGATACATTTTACGATGTTAGGCAGTGCTTGGCTGATCATTATACAGCATGGTGACGAAAAAACAAAGACCACACATCACGGTGTTATTATCTAATGTAGGTCATAGTGTCAAAAGATTTAGGGTACTTGCTGGTGATAAGTAGACCAGTGACTACACAAATGAACGGAATCACATACAAATTCAAAGATAATACGTTTCGATTAATACACCTTAGTTCAGGTCTCTTTTTCTGCACTGTTTTAATCTACATCCGTGACATTTTTCTTAATTATGCAAAACTGATGATCACAGCAAAGTATGACAAAACCGAATGAGGTAAATATTTGTTACAAGTCCCGTGCTGCTCACTGTTTACCTAAGCCTGGAAAACCGGCTAATCACGAAAGGGAGCTGTCTTTTTTAAGCAAACGAATGATCACTTTTACTCGGAAGACAAGTCTGCGAAAGTGAGCGAGTAAATTTTTACACTTTTTCTACTGGTTGAAACAACAATACCATTACTAATAAATCAATAACTAATTTGACGGCTACACAATTGACAAGGATTGAATATCATGGATCATTAACTGTGAACGGAAGGAAGATTCCATAACATGACTCATTCATCGAGTATTTTCAGCATCGTCACCGTCTCTACCATAAATGCAAACAATAACTCACTGACTCACAGAGATAACTATGTGCACTTACTTCATAAAAGGAAGAAATAAGTTCTAACTAGGTAGAAGGGGAGGAAACGGGATCCAACTATTAGGAGCAAACAAACACCCGATCTCTCGAAGGAATCAGATCATTATCTTGGATAAACAGCAATGATCTACTGTACCCAATGGATTAGTCAGCAATCAAAATTTGACAAGCAAATCCGTGTGGTTTGTGTCTTTTTGAAAAAAGAGGTAGATAATAAACCATATAGCCTGTTGTCCATCTGGAAGTGAACAGACTTTAGTGAAGTGTCGTTTGAAATTAATTCAAGGAGTATGGCCGCGATTGGCTTGATGACTCATTACCAGTGTCAAAGGTGGCCAACCATTGCATTGTATGCCTAGTCAACAGACTCGTGAAAAGTTAACCAACTTTGATGTGACTACCAGTGGTTTGTTCACTCCCAATACCCACCGTAATATACGTTGGACTATAGTTTTTGCTAAAATTTATTTGTTACAGAAGGACTTGTGGAGAACAGATATATAAAGAAACGATATCTCTTACTGAATGATCCATCTCGATGTTTCAGCACATTTTCAGGGTTTTTTCACAAAATATCTGGCATCATTTTGCAAAACATGCACTTTACTATTGTCCCAAGCCTCTGTAAACATTACTAAATGCATTATTCGCCTTACGTTGCGCTTAATTTCTGACTTTACAGAAGTTTCCCATCGTCACTAAGTGTTCACCGGCATTCCATGGAAAATTCGGGCTGTAAGCTGCTCAACAACTTGCAAGAGCTGTCAGAGAAACCCTCCGTGTAGGTACGAAGACTCGCAAACGACCTATACTGATATGACTTTTGTGGAAAAAACATTCCCTCCAGCATGTACAACTGCTTACAATACTCTAAACGGGTCTGTCGTTGATAATTTCACAAGAAAACTATCCCCGTATGGGTCACGGGTAAACAGGAAGTATACGAAAGCATTCAATCGACTGAGAATTTTCTCGAAGATCAGGAATCTCGCGGCGGATCACGTACGACCTCGGAATCGATCAGTACGACCTTGTCTCACAGCAGATTGCTGGCGACAGATCGATCTCGATCGAAAGATAGAAGACGTTTATAGGTTTCTTGTCAGCAGAGTTGTCCCAGAGAGAATGACCACCATCTGAAAATGGTTCATTATTTTTCGCCCTAACTCGATGAAGCTTATATATGATTAAGAGAGATTTTTCAAGATCTCTGATCAATAAATGTACATATTACGTGCTAATCATCATTTAGAATCATCGCCAAGCATCCACGTGGTTCAAACGCCTGGATATTCCAAGTGCAGAACGAGTTGCACCCCTGAGTCCCCATCCAGGGACTGTTCTCATAGTGTAGGTTCACATTGTAGTTCTTACTTTTTGTTACAAATCCCAATGACCCCCGGAACTATCGCATCCAATGAGAACCTTTGTGCTTTCCTCCAAGGTACCCTAGAGGTCAATTCTTGGTAGGTGGGTCTACTTTTATAGATACCTTGGTGGAAGCCAGCAGCTTACCAACACTATGGTCTGACCCTACGAAAATAGTAGTGGCCTCATTCAAAGACTGAACCTCAAGTGCCACTCGATAACACGATGTCATACGCGTGCCTTGCAGAGTGAAAATTAACAGTAAACGTAAAATAATTAGCAAACCAAGCATTCGAGCTAATCTTTTGACTATATGGGTGGTGTGTGAGCCAGCATCTACAAAAGTATGTCTTTATAAAGCACGAACCGCCCACTGGTTGAATACGTACAAAGCTCATTAGAAGCAGTTGGCTCCATTTGCGTCTACGCACATCTTAATTTAGCGGTATACGTTTGATTGGAAGTGAAAAACTGACTCTTCGTTCTATTTTTCATACACCTTCCACTGTTACTGGGTGGTACTTCAAACACAGAGATGGCATAACAACGAAATCACCACCTAGCATTATTCCTTAAGTGAGTACTTTGATTATTGTCGCGTCAAAGCTGGTTGCCAGTACTGTACATCATACGCTAAAGTCGGAATATAACTAACATATATAAAAGAAATCGGCTGGACTATGCCTCGCCTTCGGTTGCCTTTATCACACCATTAATTCTAAAAGAGTACTGCAACGTCATCAACCGTATGTATGTTCAGACAGACAGTCAGACACGGCCTCGGCTTTTGGCTATTTGAAAAAAGTACATTATTACGCTTACAAAATCCACACTTGCACTTCGAATAATTCATGGTTTATTGAAGCTTAGCATCAAGAATTAGTGCATAAACCAGACTGCAGTAGGTTTGTCTAATTATCTAGTTGTTAAGTTTTGATATTCGAGATCTTACCGGTTGCCGCGGTCCACTGCAAATACGAATAATGTAAAAATACATTCAAACCCAAGACTTTTAGGCTAACTACGTTCACCATATATTCGTAAGCTGCATTGCGTTACTGATGCCACATCGCTTTTCGTACGATTAAGTCACTCTGTTTCGCCAGTTGGTTATATAAATATGTTCTATGAACGGTGCCAGGGAGCTCATATAAACAGCCGTTCTCACTGTTGTGAGTACTTGCTTGCAGTGACGTTGTCCACCAATCAATGCAACGACAACAGGACTCGTACGGGAGACCTAGCAGTTCATGAAGGTTAACTGCAACAGTTACAAACGGTTGAACAATGTGTAATTTAGGAGACCAGTTGGTTTGGCCAGTGGATGAGTTGAAAGTAACCAAGACTATGATCTTAATCCTAATACGCATGTCAGAGGCCTTTGATTTATGTCCAACACAATTATGAAAAAAGAACACAGGCATGCATCTTTTTCCCACAATACGCCTTGAGGTTAATGCAGTTATATGAAACAGCAATACAGTAGGATCGAAATATCCATGGTGCTTATAGCCTGGAAACTAGGTCGCTGGTCAATCAGTTGGTCACGGTCCGGTTATGCCGTCACTTCACGCTCGTTTACTGATATGGCTGAGCAGGCTGGTTGTCTATCTGCTCGACCTGAGTCCCGGGTGCAACACGCAAATATACCCCTTTTATGGACATAATGATGGTAGGATTGAAATACTTCTCTCTTTCAACAAGTCAGTTCAGAGTCTTGGAGGACTATTGGATCGTTCAATGCACAAAACTCAATTGCTGATCACTAAATGTGAATACGATAACCATGACAGCCGCGTGGTAATGAGGAACGCGTTATGTAACTGATTCAGTACATACTAGTGAGTGTAGTGTAGTAATTTAATGTAGTTGAGTGGAACCCTGGAAATCACATTTCTGAACCTTTCCAGCAAGGGGGTAATCGGGTTCCCATTTTTCCACATGCAAGAAATAGGGGAATGTATCGTTGAGTCTATTTCAATAAGTGCTTGATTTGGCAGTGATTCACCGAGAACAGTTGTATCATCTATTTTGAACCAGCAGCGGAATTTTCCGCGGTAAGTTTCAGCTTAAACGTACTATTTAATCTGTTCCTTTTTGAAAGCTTCTGTTGATACCAATGTAGTTAGCAGAAGCTTATTTCGTTTTCATGAAGTGTATGGACATTCCCATCTTTGCTAATGGTTTTAAACGATGTGGAGATCACTGAGTGTTAACACACAGTGCTTTTCGATTTGTGCAAAAGCAAGTCGACTTATCTTGACCTCGGACAAATTTGTAAAATGTGTATGAACTTGTACCTTCCTCGGCCCTGTCAAATCATAGTAGGAAGTACGGGAGGGAAAGTTCGAATATATCTATCACACGGGAATAAACGTTGTTTGATGAGTTTACTGCAAGTAGTCAGTCGTTTATCTATCTTGGTAAATGTGGTTTTGCACACACTTGAAATAGCGGTGACTAACGGAAGGTGATAGTAGAACATGAATAAACTCCCCATAACTTTGTCGTCGTCCTCTTTCTGACATACTGGTGATTTCACCAGATATAATCTCACGAGTGAATGATTTAGGATATATTGATTAGAAAGCTTCGGGGCAGTGGTGTACAGGATCACTTTGCATGCCATTTACAGGCGAAGTCATTACCGACTGAGTGACCCTAGAACTTTGTCACAGGTTTCATTTCACCAGGTTACTCACAGGACGTTAATTAAATTGGTTTGCTCAGTCGCGTCTGACGAATGATGAGAAAACGAAACTGTTTTTTTTTAAACAGACCGGAAAACACGCGGATTGATATGTATACTGTTGCGTACTGTTTGATGTGCCCACACTGACAACTTGAGCATGACTGTGCAGCGGAGTAGAAAGCACGATACACCATTCATCGTCAGTGCAGCTCTTGCACCAGCCTATATTCGACTAGAAATTTGCGAAACTACTTATCAGTAATAGAAGGGATCATGTGACCTTCTGGAATGGAAAAGTGAGCCATAATTTGCTTAAGCTTGCTTGTGGTCATTGTATGGCTTAGCGACCCACGATACTGTCGTGTGCGCTTGCTGTTGTGCCCATTTTCTTTTTACCGTACACTTGTCCCGATGGTTACAACTCAGTGCTACTGCCTCTTGGTATCTGCCTTCCATATTCACGATGAAAAAATGGCATTACCTTCAGTTTACAATACACTAGCTAGTATACTAGCTCATATGGAATTTAATGGACACAATACATATTGTGAATAGACAATCTTCCTGAAGTATTTGGAGTTTACTCGATCGAAAGGGCTGAAGAAATCTCGGAAAGAATTTTAATCTGTAGAGTGGCTGTGTTGTTTTTTCTGACTCCTGGTTGCACTATTTGCTGACAAGCAATGAATCATTCTATGTGTGGAATGGTAGCTCATTAGGATACCGTTGTTTGTGAAAACCCGCCGGTGCAACTGTGCACGTTTAGCGTCACCTCAGTGATCCACACGTTGCTCATTCAGCTGTGGACGACGGAAACAGTACACCTATTCACGACATTTAGGATCATCCTCAGTAAGAAATGAAGAACGATTTGAAACTTGACCAAATGCAATGTTTAGAAAAGATCCATTTGTGAAAAATCAGAGATTAAGCTGGATTTGATCCAGTGACAGAAACAACATACCCAAAATTGGCAAACCCTCTATCAGCAGAGCTACCAATTCACACCGGCAGGTTGTTTCTGTTCCTGGTTCAAATCCAGTTGAAGCCCGGACTTTTACAAGTAGCTGTCTTCTAAACGACCTGATTTTCTAAGCTGCTGCTGGACTTTATCTTCTTCCACTAGTTTTTTAAACGAAACTAACGAGAGAGTATTGTGTAGACGTACTACGTTCCTTTGTTCCATACGAGAAACAGAAATGGTGCCTCCTAAGTGGCGCTTATCAACAATCCGTTTCATTTCAAAATGGTGACAATTACAGGGACAATAGTGTTATCTTCATTGAATATTTCATATTTGGCGGCTTCTGAAACGTAGACAGAACCAGACAGGAAAAATACAGGTGGGTACTTCATCTGATCCCAGGTTTATTAATGAAACCCTAACTTTATGACAGACGGCTGAGTGTGAAAATATCACTTCACAGACAACAATCTTAGTCTTGTTATAACTGAATGCGACTTCCGTTTTGGTTGCTCGATTCTTCGGCCACCGTTGTCATCTCCAATTGGTCGCAGTCAAATGGGCTCATTGTAACAGAACCTTGGCAGTCAGTCAGAGTATTTGAGGAGAGCGCGAGTTCACGGTCTGTAGCCGATGTAATGGGACCACACAGCCTCCACTGATTAGTTTTGTGCGCCGTATGCCGACTTAGCTTCTGTGACACCGTGCACTGTTCAGTGAAGCTGTTGAAAAGCGACAACGTATCGATCAGCAAAAAAGGCTTGCCCGCCCTGCTGAGTAAAGTTGGCAGGTGCCATCTGCCATAACAGAATAGTCTTGACTATTGACACCAGTTGTTGGAATGCATCAAGAAGAAGTTAGTCACATTCACAAGCAACTCTAGAGAGAAGATTATCAACTCATTCTTGAATTTCCACTATTTTCCCTTCGTCTTTCTTTTGCACACATTTTTCTGTTCGTTCATCTCGTTCATTAGATAGACATGTCAATCACTGATAATTTGTGACTGTAACTTATTTTAATGATGCTAATGATATTGAGGATAATTTGGACGTTGTTTCTACTACTGTTGCTACTGCTGCTGCTGACTTATATTCACCTTTTCATTGACGAATATGGATTCTCCCTCCACTGTACGTGTTGTCAGTAGCGGTGCTTACCACCATTGTCTTCGTCGACTGATATTTCAAGCAATTTTCCAAATATCATCTCTCTCACCAACTGCCTTGATTCCCACAAAGTCAACCGGCGACAAGACAGAGAAAAGCATTCTGTTTCCACTGTTATCATACCAGCACAACACCGGTTCAACTACTTGCAAGTGAGATGGGTATAGCGTAGTCCCTTGTTAACAAGTGAATGTTGCCGACAACTGTGCCAGATTTTTGTACTTATCAAGGATTATCAAGTTTTGAGTAAGACAAAAATTGCAACTAATTGACTGATCTTGTGAACAAACAGTGCTAAGGTCCTCGAAACCGCTGTCATGTTTTGGTTTTCGTAGACCACCGGAACTAAAATGAATAGAACTGCGGAGAAAGAACAACCCAAGTAAAATCTAGGTTCCTCCACTCCAAGTTTGCCGATGATGGTCAGCTTACCCTCTGCGCGATCTCATAAACATTGTGAAAAAATCTATTTATCTGTCGATTCACAAAGCCACAGGGTGTTTCTGTTTCCGTCAGGTGCTGTGATAGTTAATTGCATTGTAAATCGGCTTTCACTTACTGTTGTCCACTATCGGTCTTCACACCAATGTTCTCAAGGGTCAACTCAAGTTCTTGTTACCAACGCATACTACATATGGAAAGTTTAATTATAATGAGGGTAATCCCATACACGGTTTATTCAGCGGCTTTCGACGAATATACTAACCATACCCGGTATTTTGAAAAGGAAGGACGCTAGCGAATAAGCTGGTGCGGAAATTTTGAATTTCGTTTCAGCATAAGATTACAATCTAAACTCTATGAGCTTGTGGCTTCAAAAGTTTAGTAAAAGGCATGATATCTTCAGTGAGCACAACTTTAGTGTGAGTTATTCAGGCGATTCCATAATGGTTGAAGGAGTTCGGAAGTTAAAATCTGTGGAGCAGACACTGACTGGTGATTGTAATTTTTTCCTAGTCCTCAACGAATAAGCCGAATTTTGCCACAAGTTTGTTGTGTTAGAACTTCGGCTGGAAAATATGACAATATTCGGCTCATAAACCTCAAAATAACACAACTTATCCGGAAATGACAAAAATCATCTTTTAATGGGTAAACGTGAACAGAGTCATCATTGTTTCAAGCGATTCGTTTGCTAACAGAGTCACAGCTACACCTTTTCAAATGTAACCCGTAGGTTTGGACGAACCGATGGATAAGTCTACAACCGATAAGTCAGTCTCATATTTTAAGATAACACCAACCGTCAGCAATTTCTTCACTGAAGCATTTCTCATCTAGACTCTATCTCCAGTACACCTATTTGATTCTTACAGAACATGCTCGTTTTAAAGCTACTACAGGGGTACAACAGTATAACAATCTTTTGGTTCAAACGATTCAGATCAACCAGTGAAAGTAACCCATTGTTACTCTACACGATTTTGCGCAAGTCCGAGTTTGAAACAATTTCTACCATACTTATTAACTGTTCGTACCCCATTGGTTTTCATTTGTAGAATTCTGTGGTAATTTTCATGGACACTCTAAGATATGCCTTCCACTCCTCCTTCAAAATGTTGGATAATGTGCTCAACGTCGCCACGATGAATCTGATGGAGCAAGTTTAATAAAGCGAAATTTCAGGCAGGGATCGAAATTTGTCTTGTCCATGGGAGCTTGATAAACTGTACAACTGCTGACCATAATTTGCAGTAATTGTTTGCGTATGACATTCAACCACTTGCAGTGTAGCATGGGGAGGCAACATACAATTTATTGTTTTCCAGACTAGTAAATCAAGTACCGGTTATTATTTTAGCTTTGTGACCATGCTTCTTAAAAAACTTTCGAACCTCAGCGATAACACAGATTCGCGGTTCCAGTTAAGTGTCTCTAATGGGCAAAACAGGAGGATTGAAAAAAATAATCCCATAGCGATATACAGACTGTAGTCCAACATTATTTTGAGTGCCCGAAATGCATGCTGGACAATAAACTAGAATATGCATATATATAATTGGTCAAGAAGAATTTATAAACTGTGGTCTGCTAAGTAGATAATAATTGAGAAAGGAATAAAGTGTTTCTTGGTTTCGGATACTCGTCAATAAGCTGTCTATTTATATCCGTCTCGAAAGTAGTTTGTTAAAGCTACACTACCGAATCAGCAATCTGATCTGCGGGTAACACTATTTTGGCCTCCAAGTATGTCCAGTCTGAAACAACCTACCAAAGAATATCGCAAATACGTCCTTAATAGTTGGAGTCATCCTTTGATTTGATGAACTTTTTTGAGGCACCAAGTCAAAAATCCAGAAACTTCAATTCTTTAAATCACTGCAACAAAATGAAGACATCATCAGCTTTCCAAATTTAACATTATTTGGCAGTTATCTGCTGTATGCATGTATGTAGGCAGTTGTCAAATGTTGGATACACAGTAGTTGTGTTTTTATTCCGTTCGTTACCCACCTACTTTTTTCCACGAATTTTTCCTGTTGGTTATTTAAACATCAAAAACTTTCCATCATGTCTATTGCTTTTGTGTCGTTTAACACACTCTGAAATGCACATACATTTTCAGCTACCACTAACCTGAAAATTGTTAATCTTGCGCAATTGATATCCCTTATATGCATGTGCTAGCGAGTGTGTTGATGCTGTCCGCTCACAGGCTCGCTCACAAGCAACATTAGGTTGATGGCATTCAGGACGGGCACTTCCGCAATTCCAACCGCCACCTTCCATAAGTATTAAGTTTACCAGTGAACCATTTTTACTACTGTCTCCCATCTGCTGTTATTCGGCGCGCTGCACTGTCAAAGTACGCCGTGAGCGATAGAGATTTCAGTAACAGCTTACAGAGTCTCTTAGAAGACACCGTTATTCTTTTCGTGAACACTAAGTGTTTCATTCAGGGCCAATCAGCTTGGTTTTGTGCATTATACCCACAGCATAGTTGCTTGGGAGTTGTTGTGCGCTTACTTCATCAAAAGCCTTTCAGTAAAATTTTTATTCGTCGAATTGCTTACGATCATGCTCAGTTACAGTTCAGTGAGTATCGTTGAACAGTCATTTCTCTTTTTAACGGAATCGAATCAATTTTCAAAGCAGATTTTTAGCAAGTTCACATCTGCTGACTGCACTGTCAGTCAGCTGGTACATTAACAGTGTTCATCCGCGGTATTGTTAAAGAGACAAACTCGGTATTACAAGTATAAGTATGACATGTATAAGTATTACAAGTATGTGGGAATAGTTCGTGGTAATTTGCCCAACCTAAGGATTTAGCGTTTTGCTTAAACTCTTTGCATAACGATGCTGTTTTTGAAGCTGGCTTCCATTTGCTTCATTCAGTTGTACTTAATTAGAGTTTCGCCTACAGGGAAGTAAACCTATCTTCGAGTTCTCTCTGAGTGCAGTTTGGTGAATTATAAATCGATTAATTGGAATAAGACACTACAGTGAAGTAGATTTATAAAATAATAAATAAGTTTCCAAGATTTCACTGTATTCTATTTAGCAGTCACAGCATTATAAGCTCATCATTGTAATGAGAATAAACAATCACACTAAACTATTCATCAGTAGTCAGGCCGGGACAAATGCTTGGATACTGCACTGATCAGGGGGGAAACAAAATTGGAATATTGGGGTTCACTCTGGCATGAATTGATTTCTCCTCATGCATGAACTTAACACCCGTAAATTTTGCGTCCCTGGATCAGTTTTATTTACAAATGAGTATTTTTGTTTGTGATTTTTTTAAAGCATATGCCTCCGCTGTTGATTTTCTGAATGAACAATCTTCGTTCTGGCTACGCTCTTAGATCACAACACTGACTGAATTGTGCAACAATGTATGAACAGAGTTTAGCAAAAAACGGTACACTTCATTCAAAAATGAAACGGTCATGAGCTTCTTCAAGAGAGTTGTGTCTGCAGTTGTTATTATTAGAGATTGCGTAAAAGCAGGCTGTATATGTAGATAGCCCAATTCTGATTGCATGCCGAGTGACAAGTTTATTTATGGAAAATACAGTTAACGAATTTACTTGACCGGTAGAGAAAATAAAACGTAGAAAAATTGGCACGGCGACTTTGTCAATAACGCTGTGATAAATTTTATGCTGTGAGCAACCATGGCTTTTTATAGATTGGATATTGGAAATTTGTCAGGTTCTGAATTCATGATATACAGTTGAATTAGAATAAACCTCTAGGCTTTTCATGATATTGCTGCATTTTTGATGATATTAACCATTTTGATCCCAAAAAAAATATTCTTTGTAGCTGTTTTCAAATGCCGCCGTGATCGTTTAAAGTGTCTTTGAGTTTAGTCTTACAATTTGGTACAATCACACTTTAGAATGTTTCTCGCAATATGATTGGTCAGCTTAACTTATAATCCAGATGTATATATTAAAAAGTGCACATAATTATATAAATACACACCGATTGTAGAATCTGCTGATCTGGTAATCTAGCGCAAAATCTTCATCACTAGCGTTCACCACGTATTCCACATATGATGGTCGGCTCTTGTGCGTGGTTGGTTTCATTAACAATCCTAGCTTTGACTGGTGAGTTTCAAACACTTATGACGGTAGTTGTTTATATTTATTAAATTTCATTCTAACTGGTAAATTGGAATCATTCTGTGCTTGCTCTATTTGCTCGTGTTTCCGAATTTTAATTTAAAATAAATAAAACAAAAAATGAATGATTATGAAAAGAGTGAAACTGTTAGATTGGCAAACATATCATTAGTTTAATTAATGGTTCGGCTTACAGATAGCCAGTAAATTCCGTCTGCCTAAATGTAAATAAGTGATTTTGATTCGTTTCTGTGAATATATGTGATTAACTTTGTGGCTTTAAATGGAACGTGTGAGTGAAAATAAGTCAACTGTTGTGCAGATTTTAACTTGATAAGAATGAAACAGATAGAATCTCTAATAGCGGGTACTTGAAATTCATGTTCGTTGTTATTACAAGATTTATTTAAAGTTCACTGAACTAACGACTTAGACGAATATAGAAGGGAAAAGAATGTTAACGCTACTGCTTACATTCTGGTAAAACAAGCAAGAAAGAACTATTTTTGATTGAAAAATCCGCAGCAAAAGGATGATATTTTTTTAAACGTTAACTCGACATAAGCTGAGTTTTCCAAAATGTGAAGGCTACCCACAGCTCTTCTTTGATTCACTGAAGGTTGAAGTTTTTCTTTCAGGTGTGTATGAAATATGACATGTTATAACAATCATAGGCACTATTTTATGATAGTTTTTTGCACAATAAATTCCGTGTAAAAGATTTTTTAAATTATCCACGAAGCTTAAATCGTAAGAAATCGGTAGCCCAGGAATGACGCGAACGTGACACGTTTTTCATTTTCCTTGATTAATGGGGAGTGAAATCGTTTGTTGTTGGAAAATATTCCAGTTAGAAGTAGACAAGAGAAAAAATAAACCAGTCTTGCTAAATTTGGAGGTTTTTCATTTCTTTTGAACAGTTTAAAATAAATGCGTTGATTACGGTGTAACCTTCAGCTACGTCGAAAGCAATGGTAGGCTTCAAATTCATCACGTTTAGATCGTAAATAGCATCGCTGAGTTCAAAAGGACACACTGACTAGCTGCAGAGCCAGTTACCGTCTTATCTGCGCTAGCTACATTAATCAGTTTGACTCTCAGCTTATCGACGTGTAAATGATGAAACCATCTCAGGGTGAACGACACTTGATGAAAGTCATCACCCGGCACTAAAAGTTTTACCGTATATTCCAAATGTCATAAGCCGCTAATGATTCGTCATCGCGTGTGATGACTGCTTTTTTGTTATCTTAATAGGTCTGGTTTGAAACAACTGGTCGAGGCTGTAGTACCAGTGTCACTAGTGGACAAGTTTACGATCAACAAGCCGAATCTTTAAACTGCCTGGTCAGGGGGTCGATTAAGATGAACTGACCACAATCTTGACTCCTATCTGCTGCATTAAGTTTGTTGTTGTCTGTCTCCAAATATGTGCGCGGGAAAAACTTCACCCGTTATTGCTTCCATTCTGCGAAGTTCAACGCAAATTCAAAGAGATATGAGTGTAACTGAAAGGCCACACTGTAGAAACTCTTCATCATAATCACATAAAACCTCGGTTTACAATTTTTTATTGACAGTAAAACATAACACATAAAATGGCGGTTTACTTACATACGTGGTCACTATGGTACATTTTATTTTCCCACAGTCGATCTATGTGTTTGCAACTGCTTTCCTTATTCCGTCTTCTATCATTTGATCTTCCGTGATAAGTAGTAAATCATTCGGCTTCTGAAGAGCGTTTCTTTAGGTTGATTTAATTTGTTCATGGTTCTAAGTGGTCCTTTCAAAATAAGAACGTGCAAAAGTAGGTTCTGTCGACACATAACCCTTGTGCGGTTTGCCATTAAGATTCTGTGTTGATTTCACATTAGTCATAGGCTCTTCAAACATCCAGCTCAGAAATTACTAGGTATGAAGAGTATCGATGGAAATTTCAAGTTTCTGTGCCACTTCAGAACTGATTGGTGGACGGTTCAACTTATGCGGAGAAAATTATGCGGTATGCAACGCAGCGGTTTACCTGGAAGTGTTTATTTCTGCGCAAAATTTATCGTGTCCATTTTGTTAGTAATTAAACTGGTATACAAATGTCATTCTAGATGGAGAAAACGCAAAATGTGTGTTCGCCTATCTAAACACCAACATATAACATAATTTACTTGTGTAGAATCTAATCTGATTAGTTATCGAATCCTTCCCTGGTAAAGCAGTACATTATCAGTGCGAGGGTAAGGCACAAATATTACACTGTTTTCGGAAATGTGAACACTGAAATGGGAATGGAATTGGGATGCTGATTCGCCCGTGCCTAATGGAAAGTCAATGGCGCAGTGGTCAACACGGCTGCCTCATGATGGAATGGCCGGAGTTCAAATCCCAGCCGTGACAAGGATATGCACTACTGACGAGCTCTAATGAGAGCGAAACTCGAGTCTAGTGCTTCTTTTCGAAAGAGGCTGGCTGGAAAGTCTATCTGAATGCGAACGCTGCGATCAAATGTGAGTGATGGTCAACTTGAAAATAAACCAAATCCCCGACTACTCATCAGTAATCTAAAATATCGCCTTGCAGGTTTAATGAGTTCTGTGATCTCGACCTGTCTCGGAAGTCCTAATCGCGGGGTTATCGATTGGAGTTAACAGGCAGTAACTGTGTCTCCTCTCGAGACGATCGGGCAACCTGATCATTGCTCACAAGCGAGAGTGGTTGAGCGTTCAGATTTGATGATTCGGTCGTGCCTAATGTGAGGTCAATGGCGCAGTGGTTAACACGGTTGCCTCATGATTGGAATGTCCGGAGTTCAAATCCCGGCCGTGGCAAGGATATGCACTACTGACGAGCTCTAATGAGAGCGAAACTCGAGTCTAGTGCTTCTTTTCGAAAGAGGCTGGCTGGAAAGTCTATCTGAATGCGAACGCTGCGATCAAATGTGAGTGATGGTCAACTTGAAAATAAACCAAATCCCCGACTACTCATCAGTAACAAAATTGAAGTTTGCAAGAGTTTCACTAGTAACAGTTAGATGCGTAATTCATCTTCGTTTAACCAAGTGTTCATACATCAATGTTTTTTCGAACAATTCTGAACAGTGTGGAATGTGGGTTTCTTTCACCAAGATAGATTTTAACAAGATAACCTAACTCGTCCAGTCAGCAAGGTTCTGTTCATCACATCTGAAAAATGAGGGGGAGATTCCGGACTCACGTACAGTGTTGGTACACTGAAGCTCTGATAAGCATACAGCTCGCTCCTTTATCCTAGTTTTGTAATTTACACATCAATGCATGTGTTCATCTATCTCAACTTGTGTTAGTATGTTGTAAGTAATTTACCTTGATTTTCAGCGACAGTGCATTATCAGGTCCCTCGTTTGAATGAGCATCAATTTTGAATCCAATTGTGGTTATTGAGCAGTCTAGTCACAAGGTTTTAAATCAACTTTGTCTACGTATGTAACGAATCTTCACACGTGTGTTAATTCATGTGAGATTACGTTATGAAAACTCGACTTAACCTTGTTTACTTGTAGAACACCTTCAGATTATAACGACCGATTCTATTTTTTATCTGATGGAAATCTGCACAAATTGATAGCAACATGAAAATTCACTAGAAATTACTGAGGCGAAATAAAACTTGATAAAAAGCACTAAGTGTTTTCCGCCGTTTATTATGTGGTAGCACTACGGTTTTCAACTGTCTATATCCAGCGCTGAAGGATAGATAACTTTATTCACGATCTAGTATTACTTTTCTATAGTAGACTAAATAGTATTGCATTATTATTTTACTAGTATTATTTCCAATAGCTCAGGTAGCACTTGATTCAGGAGGAATCGGGGTAGAAGATATGAGACTGTTGGACGCTGAGTTGCTATAAACATTAGGCAAGCGTTATTTTTTCCAAACCAGCAAAAGCTGAGAATTTTGACTCAGAATTATCCCATCTGTGACCACAGAAGTGAAAAACCTTTTATTGGATCTCAGAATGGAACACCCTACAAAGTGCCTTACTATTGTCTGGATGCATACCGTGATTACAATTTCACTCATCAGATGTGATTTATAAGGTTATCTATGAACGTTCACGTTTAACCGTTAGTGTTAAACTAAGAGTGTCTCTGTACAGCTGATGCTTCTATTACACCAAGTAAATGACTTTCCGAATATAGGTTCCTGAAAGTTACGTCAAACTATACCAATAACCAACCAGATCTCACCCATTTGGTAGTGAGAAAAATATCATATTTCGCATATATGAGCAGAAATCTTATACGACCCAAAGTTAACCATTGGTTGAGTAGTGTAAGGCAAGAGTGGCTGAGATTCAACCTAATTTGCGTTTGTTACTAAGGCATAGTAAACAGTTACCCCACTATTCACTTTCATTTTGAGATTTACATGTATGAACAATTCAGTAAAATCTCTGAGTAACAAAGATCAGCTCAGTTTAAAGTTATGATTCGGCTTCAACTATACTAAACTCACGGGTTGGTTGATGAAAAGTAAACATATGGTCCGGTTCAATTCAGCCACAGATTAGATTTTTCATACCTGGCTATTTCCTTACGTATACCTTATCTGTTAAAGCAGTCCTGTGTATTATCAACAGACCTGCTTAAACCCCATCCTTTATTTTGCAACATACTTTACTGCGACATATAAACTGAAAATCGTTACCGAAATAATTCTGAAAAAAGTTTCCTTCCTGGAGGGGAAGTCATCATTCGTGAAAAATTTAGTCGCGCTAAATCAGAAATTTCTTATTTAAAAAGTTTATTTCTAGAAGGGATTTGCAAACAAGGATTGAGAAGTTCAAAATTTACTGGAGATTCTCAGCTATAAATGTTCAATCTAGCTTACTATAATTCTGTTAGAATTGTTCAATAAACAGTTATTTGCAGTCCATGTGGCTGACGCGGAGGCAGTTGCCTACTAGCTGTTACACTTGTACATACTGCTGAAGGAACTTATGACGCCTAATCATTCGATTCTATTAGTGCTGATTATCCTAACACTGGACAATTTTTCTATTCAGTACACTTCAAGTATCTCAATATTCACGCAGCGTTTAGCCAAAACAAGTTACATTTTTATACACTTATAAATGCGGATTGCTGAAGGCGTTCCGCATACCTAGATGTCACTTGCAAATAGGTTTGTCGTTCTCGACAACAGGATGTTTACACTGCACACGGGTTTTCGTAATAGTAAAAGCTATGTATTATTTTAAAGGTAAATAACGGCTAGGCGTTCATCAACTATGGTGTAAAAAATTTTGAGTTCAGTTGGAATTCACAGTAGAAGTGTCACAGCAACCACCGCTGTTATAATGAGACAACGGACAACGGCATCCAAACTCAAACAGCGGCTCTGAAAAAGTCAACATTGCGCTGTACTTTTAACGTTCATTTCCGGTCCAGTGAAAGACAATTAAACAGATAAACGGTGCTGGTATAAGGTCCCCACTGGACCTGTTGCTACCTTGTTTTGTAGAGAAAACCATAAATAATCAGCTAGACATTTCAGTACGAAACGATCATTTTTGTGTTGTCTCACCATCGTGGACAGTTCCACGCAAGAGCATTCAACCTATCTCATATGTCCTTTCGTTTCCAGTCGTAGCTTAAATCAAATAGCGTATTTCAATTCCACGATATATACCTGATCAGATGGTCTGATGGTCATTTGAAGCTATCACTATACCACAAATTCAAATGGAGGGGGCAGTAAGACAATTTCAACAATGTGGTGGTCCACAAGCCTAGACGATTTTTAATTAATTGGCTGATCATTAAGGCAAGATATCTTTGACCAAACGATACGGTCGCTCTCAGGTTGAACATTTTGTTCAAAAGCAATAGGAGAAGCCACTATCCAGACATAGTTACCTCAAAAATCCCACAGGTAAACGACTGACGACAACAAAGAAGATTGCCACTCTACTCGTTCTGCTATCTAAAGGTGAGTTACTGGCAGTGCTACTCACTCATCGCCGGTATTGTATGCCTTGCGAGTCATTCCCAACAGCCACAGTTTTTGCATTATCCGTATCTTCTCACGTATATATCTCTGTCCACGTTCAACGCTAGTTGTTTTGTTCACCAACTAGATGCACGGCTGAACATATTGGGCGCATAACCAGGCAGTTTCTCAGAAAAATAAACGGGCCATCCGACCGGATCTGGAGTAAAAAGATTAGTTACAAGCTTGATCATCAACTAAGTGACAATTAACTTGACGAAGTCGTCCAACAGCATCGTCGAAGTTGCGGTCAACCAACTGTGGGAAGTTCCACATCACGTTCAGGATGATTACAGTTCTACAAGCGTATCCGAAGCAGTGCGTTTGGTAGAAGTTTACGTTCACCGATAGCTTCTACGTGGTCAGCTATTGATGTAGTCTAAAGCATTATCGACCAGGCGCAAGCGACGCAATTTACCGGTAGTTATAGGTTGTCTCAGCACACCATGCAGGCAGTCCATATGCATAACTAAGCTATAGATGCGTATGAACGTGACGATGAGATCTCAAAACGTGGTCGTCATTTTGTCTTTTGAATGCATAAGTGTTCGATTTTTTTTATGCCCCCAAAGTCGTAGGCGGTTACGTGATAAACACACTATCCTCGAGATGTACACTGATTATAGCAACCCAAATCAGGGCTAGATTTTCGAATGGCGCATTGTTTCATCATTAAGATTTTCAGTTTTTCTCTGGAATGGAAATCCATATGGGTAGCAAGAAATGACCATTGGTGTGGAATAGTCGTTCCAAAAAGTGAATCATATCTAAGTTGTATTCCAACTGATTAGCGTTCTCAAATCTTCTCTGTGATCTCAACTACATTCAGAATGTAACAAAAAGGTTCCAAATGCGAAGCTTTACATCAGGGGGGATGCACGTGGACGGAATGCACAGTATATGTGACCTACCAAAATATTCATTGTTGTTCAACTTTTCTCAAAATAAACCTGTGTAATTTTCATTACATAAACGTCACGGAATTATTAGTGAAGTTTGCTGTTTTCCGGGTTGAAAGTTTTATTAGATGTCGCACACTATCCTTGTTAAACTTATCGAGCTGCCAAAATGCTTCATAATCTCATGGTAAGATAGTGCGATATTAGCGTAATATGTGATTATTTTCATCTAACGTGTATTTTCGAAAACGATAACGGATATTGTGTTCAGCACAGAAGGGTTTTTCTAATATTTCTGAAAATACCGACTTCGAACCCTGTCAGCAAAAATTATGTTTCAGAAAATAAAGGTTTCAACATTGTTCTCCGCAGAATAAAAGTGATTTGCTAAGCTTATAGAACAACATAACATTTTTCTACTCAAAGAGATACTAATCAATGAAAGCTTTATAACATGTTTTGATTGAATTTGGAAGAATGTGTTGTTGTGCTCCCTGAATTTACAAAGCGGATATGCGCCTATCACAAGACCAGGTTACATAAACTCTCGGTCTCTGATTAACTTAACAGTGAACTTTCGGTTCGGAGTAAGTTCTTAGAGTTGATCGATACTGTAGTAAAGTAACAGGTGTTACCACTTCGATAAATAGTGATATTACAAACATGCCTGCACAGTGAGGGTTGAAGGGGTTACCTATGCTTGTTAAAACATCATAACAGTAGATGGGAAGTAATAGTTGGTGAACACACAACAAAAATCAATGTACACACTGAATTCTGAATATGTGTAATATTCCATTTGGCTAGTAGTCAACACATCAGTATCACCAACGGTTACGCAGGGGTAATGGGGTTTTGAACAAATAAGCCAAACAGACAGATAAACGGTTTGTTCAAACATTCAGTTTATTAAGCAGATCGTCTACAAAAGACAAGGGAATTGTTACACACATAATCCAACACTCACAATAAACAGCGCTCGGTTTAAGTATAACTCGTAACAATACTCACCGGCAGCAGCATTACTGACTAGTCACACAACATGTGGAACGAACGTGGCCATCTCTGATGCTTTTGTTTCCATTTAGGCAACCTAAGGTCGATGTAGAATATCACGTGTAGCAAACGTTTCACGGTGTAGAAGCTGAAAGTAAACATTCATATATGCAAAATTAAGATATGTGACAAACCAATTTTGTTAAACGTAAGAAGTGTAGGCGCTAAAGCTAACGATGCCTCCCTGGGTGTGTATTGACGTATTACTGTGACCTGTCCCTTGTGAACGTGAGTTGACATAAAATAATCAAAACAACGGCAATTAGGTGAACACTTATTCGAAACAAACGAATAACTTATACCAGCTCAAGTTCAAGTTGTTCATTTGAGATCGAAGCATATTTGCATAAATATGCGATTATGCAGAATACATAACTTGTTATGACAGCGTATCGCAACGGTTAGCGTAATTATGGTACAGAGGCAACACAATTCAAACAAAAAAATCACTACTTGTTAGTAATACAATTTCTATGCTCAGCAGTGGCGTTGGTGGATTCCAGCGTGAACTGTTTGAGAAATCCTGCCGGGGCAGTCGATCCCCTGAATCATTTGGTGGATTCCATATGAGACAGTGGGACGGGTGGGTGACAGAGTCCAAATGTGAAATTTCCGAGCTCCCGGTGTGGCTTCGTAGCTCAGCTGGTAGAGCGCTTGCCGCGTTGAGGCATGCTGTGTCTGTCGCTGGTTCGAATCCAGCCGAAGCCCTGACTTTTCACAGTTGGGTCTCATCTAAAAAATTAAGAGACAGTTTTGCATGGTGTTTTCCTCTGCTGCAGTCATGCAGCAGAACGTAGATGCTGATATCAGTCAAGCTCATTTTTACGGGTATTTTGTCGGTGACATCCTGATATTTACCGACACCAAGCGGACAGCAACAATATATTTGACTCAGTGAACAAGTTGATTTCAAAAACTATCTTCACCATTGTATACGATCGAAATGAAACCTTGGCGTTTTTGAATATTCTCGTAAAGCAGCGAAACAACGGCTCTTTATTGTGGTCTATCTACCGGGAACATACTCAGACTGGGCAATATTTAAATCTTCTCAGTATTGTGCTCATCCAGTACAGGTGTGTCCTAGTGAGAAATTTTTTCTGTCGTACAAGACCAATCCGCTCGAGAAAAACATTGGCCAGAAGAATTTCATTGTTGAAAACCGTGTTCAAAGAAAATGTCTATTCATCTGAATTTTAAGAGAAAATCAGCAAACAAAAGCTGGCTGACTCGATGGCTTCAACAGCTCCCAAACTTAATGTCTACGATCGTTTACCTTGCAAGGTTGGCAACATTACTACTTTGTTAAAAACTACCTCACGGCGGCTGTGGGATGCAAGTTCTTTGTAACCCAGCTGATCGTGATGTGCACCATCACCCGAATTCCATCACTACCACTGAAAACGCCGCTACCGATTAACGCCAAATCTTAGGTCATTTAGGAATTCTGGCGTGAGTGCTGGACCCCTTATATGGGCAGAACGGAGTGGCATATACGCAATTAGGTCCACGAACACATTCCAGTCCGGGTTGACAAAACAGTCATGGATACCAAAGGTCGAACTCAAGTCAGAATGTGACTTGTCACAGGGAGCCGGCGTCATCGATTGCTTGACAGCTGTTAACATGTCGACCCCAGATGAACCTGGAGAAATCCTTTCCGATAGGTTACGCAACAACAAACGAAGATTCATCCGGTTCATGGGGAAATCGACATTTAACAAATGAAAGCCACTTCTCTTCGTACATTGCTCAGCAGAACCGGATTGCCCTGATGTGTGTGTGTGTACGTGTGAGTGTGGTTATTGATTATATATCACTGCAACTGGCTTGCGCTGCACCAATTGCAGTTTCACCAACACACCACATATCCAGTGTAAACCCGAAGGAATAAGACTGGGAGGTCTGCCAGTGGGGCCTTTCTGTCCAGCCGGTCAATGCTGGTTAGCCACTTGATTGGCTAATAAGGAAAGGAAACT